>CAIGQZ010032409.1:26715474-26741093 GCA_903798205.1 Danio tinwini | reverse complement strand
ATACTGTTACTATGCACTGTTTTTAAGGCAACATGCATGCAAAAATGAACATATTTATATTTATTCAAATAACATCCTTTTTGTTGGTGTGAACTGAAAACTCAAACCGTTTGTAAGAATAAAAATGTGTGTGTTAAATTGGTGATTAAAACACAAAAATAAATTAAGAAAGTTACAATGGTTGTAAAGTTATATGTTTCATTTTAAAGCAGATGGTGATACTGGGAGGTTTTTCTATTAATTAAAAAATCACCTTCCCAGATTGTAATTTTTGTTTACAGAGGGCAGTTGGCACTTATTTTCATTATTATTGGGAATATCCTGCACTTCATTCTTTTTGGTCTTAGCTCGCTCATGATATGTCATTTTTGTTAGGTAAAGATGTAGAACTGACTTCAGTATGCTTTTTCCTAAATGATTTTTCTAACATGTCACTCTCAATGCAGCAAAATAACTTACTTTTAGCTGCCTTCATAGCTGCTATAGAAAATGTTGGTCTGCCACTAGATCCCTCTTCATTTAACGAGTAGACGTCAATGGGGCCTATCTTTGCTGGACATTATTTGTATGGTACTTTCAACAGCGCACATACATGGAGCTCAGTCAAAAACTGTAAAGTCCTGGATTATAGCTTGTCCAATCTTTTGTTTCTACCTTCTAAAGTACAGCTTTTTTGTTTATATGTACTTTATGTATCTCATGATGTAATAGTTATTTATTTGTACTTTCTTAACTTCTACTCTTTGTTAGGTTTAACATTATTATTGTTTTTTTTTTGTTTTTTACAGTATTCTTTTAACTTCTGTTATCATAGAATATGTTTGTAGGGGGTTGTTTTACAATATAGTCATATGCTGTATCCATTCTATATTAAACAAAATCTGAAATAATAAAAACACAAAAAAAAAATCCACTCTGAACAGTCTTTATTTACTTTTGCTGGAAAATCCCAGGTCACAGAGGCCACAAAAAGTAAGACATGATTTGATTACCTGAATGACTCATAATCTCAACAGACAAGGAAACACTCTGGTTTGAGTATCAATGGCGCTTCAATAGACACTAAGCTGTTTTATTGCAATAAGGAAGCATTACTGTAAATAGACTAAAATTCCTTCTCATTCAGTTTTCAGGAAAGAAGATATAAACTAGCATGCAGAGGAAATTTTCAGGAAGTATGCATATTCAGAAACAGATCATCACCTTGGAATTATAAGGTTCTATCTGCGTTCTGAATGATTTTGAGATATTGAGTTTTTGCATTCCATATAGCAAACAGTATGTGTGTAACATTTGTTTTTTTAAATAAAAAGTATTAAAATGTAAACAACTTATAAAAAATCCCATAATGTAAGTAAGTTGTCGTTTAATAAGAATATATCAATAACTCAATTTTGACAAAAATGTCAGATAGAACCTGACAATTCTAAGGTGACGAGATGTCTATCTTGGTAGACATTTGTAGATATTTCATTTTTACTCTACTATACTGAAAAAAAATCATAAATGTTGAAGAGTAATAGGTTATTTTGACCTAGAGAAATTGGTGTCTGCTCAGAACTTGTGAACAAGCTAATTGTTTTCAGTTTCTCCGTTAATTCATTTTACATAACACACTCATTCATTTGTGAACTAATCTGATTGCATCTGTTCTCGAGTCTACAACTCATTGATTCAAATAATCTGGTCAGAGTGAGTGTCCACTTAATAAATTAAAATTATTTGATTGGTCAGAGCAATCATGGTCACCATATTGAAGTGTTATCAAACTAAACTGCTCAAAATTGGTCACTGAACAAAGAATTTTGATCCCATCATGCTTTTCTCAGGGAAGTTTGTTGTTGTATTTTGTATTCCATTTGAAGCACTGTGTTCCATTCAGAAGAGCTCATCTCTATGCCCTAATCCCTTTCGAAGCTGTGGCTCCCGTTAAACCTGTTTAGGGCACAGGGAGGAGCCATTATGAATTGAACGTATTGTGTGTCTCCAGATGTTGTGGTCAGAGCAAGCCTCCAATTAATGATTCAGCAATTCTAAAATATCCAGTCAGAACAAAACTCCAGTTAATGATTTACTGATTCAAATGATCTGGTCAGAGGGGTTTTCTCTCCAGATTGACAGCTTCAAATGGTTTAAATCATAGAAATTAGCCCTTCTGAAGGAAGGAACAGCGTGTGAAACAAATTACCTGTGCAAAGGATTAATGTGGTCTGAAGTGTCTGTCAGTCTTTTGAAATCCTTCATTCCCAGGTGGCTAGCACTCTGGTTTAAAATGACACATCCATATGGTGGTCGTGATAATTGATGATTGCAATGATTGTTACTTTATGCATTTTATATTGGGTGTCACAGTGGCGCAGTGGACAGCACGATCGCCTCACAACTAGAAAGTCACTGGTTTCGAGCCTCGGATGGGTAAGCTGGCATTTCTGTGTGGAGTTTGCATGTTCTCCCCGTGTTCGAGTGGGTTTCCTCCAGGTGCTCTGGTTTCCCCCACAATCCAAAAACGTGCGGTACAGGTGAATTGGGTAAGCTAAAATTATCCATAGTGTATGTGTGTAAATGAGAGTGTATGGATGTTTCCCAGTAATGGGTTGCAGCTGGAAGGACATCTGCTACGTAAAACATATGCTGGATAAATCACTGTGGTGATCCCTAATGAATAAAGGGACTAAGCCGATAAGAAAATTAATGTATTTTGTATTTTTACTTGTTTACACACTTATCAATAATTATAAATAGCAGTTTGTATATAACACTAGTATCAAACTCAGTCCTGGAGGGTCACAGCTCTGCACAGTTTAGCTTTAACCCTGTAAAGACACCTGATCAAACTAACTGAGTCCTTATTCAGGCTTGTTTTAAACCTAAAGGTAAGCATATTGAAGCAGGGATGTGACTGTTCAGGAGTTTGACACCCCTGGTATATAACAAGTACTGGTAATTAAATGCTTTGTTGTAAAATAAACAAGCACTCTTTAATAAGAACTTTTTACTTAACTTGCCCATTTGCAGAATGTGAGTTGAAAATTGAAGCTGTGACTGAACAACTGACTGAGCAATCTGTGATAATGGCAAAGTTCAGTTGTTAATACTACAGGTTAATTATTAACATCATTGTTGGCACGCCAAACTATTTTCCTGTTATCACATACTAAAGTAAAATTACAAAACAAGCCTCGGCACCACAACCAACTGACACAAATACCTTTTTTTTCTAGATATGGGTTACAGAGATATAAAAACCTTTTAATGAAAAAGCTCTTTGGAGTGCACTGAAATGAGATGTCTGACAGTTTCCTAACAATTGGATGAACACTTTGAAGACACACTCAGGATGTGTCACGGCTGACTGTGAGGAGAAAAATGGTTTTCAGATGACCGGTGGATCCTTTTCTAATAACATGACACACTAAATAACTTGAAATGGGTCACAGAATGTCATTTCCCAGCATTGGTGGTGAAATCACAACCTTTCTCTAGCGGCTCTTTGCAGCTGTTTCTTTTAAAAGTGCAACACATCACCGTTTCATTTTTATTCTTTAAATACTACAAAACCACCATGGTTAAGTTATTGTACAGTCAAATGTATGGTGGTAAAGGGAGTAATTGGCTGATCACATTTTGGAAATAATAACTTATTTCTGGAGTCTTAATTTAATGTGAGACAGACATCAGTTTGTTTAGGTGTATAAACAGGACCTCACTAAGTGCAAATCCAAATAAGCATAAAAATCTACATTGTCAAGTGTATCAAACACTAATATTTGATACTCGACCTGCCACTTTTTTTTTTATAAATTCTACCAATATCTGGGAATGCTGTAGACTGAATTGTGATTGTAAACATAAAAGTGATGTGCAGAACTATATTTTGACATTAGCAGCTCATATCTTGTTTACAGTGCCTCAAAGCGGTCACATAGTTGCTAAAAATTAGCTTTTTTTTCTTTTTGTTGGAATTGTTGTCAACTGTTTTCAATGAACATTAGCTATATCATGGCGCCATACTTGTGCAAGATTCATCACTAGATATGTTTTTAAGGTTATTTGAAGCAGTTTGAAAGCTAAATCTAACTTACAAAATTGTGTCTGTTAAAAAAGAAAAGCATTTCGAAATAGACGTTTTCTGTGGTTTTCTTCCAAATAGAAGCTCTATACTGTCAAACATCGTAAAAACAATCATTTTTATTCCTACAAATCCTGTTTTAACTCATTTTATTCTGTTTTTAAACATTTTTATTCTCTGTTGTTTTTATTTCTTAGAATTGTATTTATGTTTCCTTTATTCTTGTTTATGTAAAACATTTTAGTTTACCATTGTTTATGAATGCCTTGCCTTGAATTGTCTTGCCCGCAGTTTAATAAACATAGAAATAATAATGATCATAATAGAAATTCTGCATGTTTTCCCTGTGTGTTCTGCCTGTTTTTGGCAGATGTGACAAAGTAAAAAATAAATAAAAATATGAATGAATGAAGAATTGTCTTTTAGCTTGGTCAGTTAAACTAAGTTCAAATTACACTTTATAAGTAATGCATAATGTCTTTTAACAGATTTTCAAAATTATTTTTATAGGGTACACACACTTCTTGCCCACGCTGAATGGCTGACATTAAAACACTAGTGGAGATTCTCTGCCCTCTTGTGGTCGAATCATAAAAAGAGAAACTATGGCACCACTGAGTCTCTTTTCCACAACCATGAAACGTATTGCAAACAGCTGCAAACAAATGATGCCAGACCTTTGAGAAGAACTAAAACTCATTTTGTGAAATATTGCCCAATGTTAATATAAATATGCATTTGAGCAACAACAAAAAAATGCATCACTTATATTCAGTGTTGGGAATGTTACTTTAGAAAGTAAGGCATTATAATTTTAAGTTACTCCCCCAAATAAGTAACTACTTGTAATAGTTAGTTTTTATAGTAAGCAATGTGTTACTTTACTTTTGAGTTACTTTTGCATTACTTTTACTTTTGAGTAATTTTTTTGCATTACTTTTTATTACCTGGCTGAGTCTTGATCCCTTTCAGAACTTGTTTTTTCCTTTCTTTTTAAATAGAGAATTTCTGCAATTAACAACACACTGTATAACCTTCACCTTCATTTACCTTTAAAAAAAAAGCAATATAATATTTATAAAATAATATTTTAGGATAGTGTTATCTAACAACTTCCTTCAGATTATTAAAGGTTTGTGTTTGATACTTTTGTACCATTTGTCTTAAGTAAAATCACTGTCCATTGAGATGATTCCCTTCTCCTTTTCTTTGCTGCGTTCAAAATAATGAACATTTTCTCATTGACTGCGTGATTAATTGTGACTACTTTAATTTCAACTCAGCCCTTTGATTCTGAAAAGCTCTTTCTGATTCTGATTATTTTTTAAAAGCTAATTAACTAAACTAAAAAGTACCTCAAATATTATTACTTTTTTAAAAGTAATGCTTTACTTGTTACTTAGAAAAGTAATATTGTTATGTACTGTAACTCGCTTTACTTGTAATGCGTTACCCCCAACACTGCTTATATTAAAGAAATCAAACAGAGCTGACATTTTATTTTCTCATTAGTGTCTCCTTGTGGTATTTTTATATGAAAAAGAACAAAATAAAATTAAAAGCAAAATTTATCCAAAAAAGGTATGTTACTTACATCTGTATTTGCCATAATGGGCTATTTTAATATCATATTGCACTTGACTTAAGTGTACATAGCAATTAAAATACATTGCAATACTGATATTTATTAACATTCACACGCATATTCATACACACACACACGCATTTGTACACAACCCTCTCTTCAGGCCAGCATTGTTGGCCTCACAAAATAATGGTTCTAATAACAACACAAATAGCAGCACCGATTCAGTTATTAACATGTGGAACTACATATACAAAATAAAACAGTAAGTTCATGTCGTCTTTTTGGTCTAAAATCACATATTCAAAACTTTGATCTTTAAAACTAGCATTTCCATGTTCTTCATAAACACAATTGGCAAAACGGACAGATTATTTGATTTTAGGAGCTGAGAATCACTCGTTATGCTTGGTTTGTTCTTTTAGTGATGATTTTTTTGCTACAAAGCTCCGACCGAGGGAAAAAAAGCTCCTTTTTTAACCCGCTGGTGGTTGAGAGATGTAAAGACCACAAGCGTTTCATTCGTTCAGTCAGTCAAAAGTTCAGCAAATTCTCCCAGACTGTAAAAGTTTTAAGTTTTAATGAGTACTACACTAAATAAAAAAATAAATGTGTGGAACACCACTGAGGATGAAACAAACCACCTTCCTGAAACTGTCTTCCTGCATATACTTTATTTCATTTAATACTTTGTGCATTAATAGTCTTTATACTCCTCTATTTCAAGGCAAATGTGAGCTGAAGCACTATAACCATAATAATGAGACAAGCAACTAAAGGATGAACAATTGTGTGCAATCTTGTGTAACTTTTTAAATGAGCATTTTCCTTCACCTTTAGGGGGCGTACAAACATGATGTGTTTTCATTCAGTTATACATGTTAATAATCACTCAGTTATACATGAAATCTTTATAGAAAAACAATTTTAAAACAATTCATCTGAAAATAAATAAGAAAAACACTTCTTATCATTATTACTTAAACTGGACAAATGTGTCTATTGTTTTGCTCATCGTGTGTATTTTGAAACAAGAATAACACTGTTCATTTATATGGTTTTGGTATACATTTTCTTTTAAAGCATTTCATTTTGTATTTAATTTTGTTTATTTTAAATTAAGTAATAATCTCACAATTAGTTTTTTCCCCACATTTTTTTATATTTTAGCTGACATTTTAGCTGATTCGATTTTTCTGTCTTCTGATAAATCTGTTAGAATTGCGAAATTGAAACTGGGAGTAAATATTCAGAGTTTATATCTCACAATTCTTAAGTTTTTCTGAATTATAAATTTACAATTCAGGTTTTTAAAATATGAGAATATCAAGCATGACCCTCAAAGCTGCAAGACAAGCACAGTTATGATTAATATTTTTGCTAAAGCATAAAATGAGAAAACTAGGGTTAATTTTGAAAAATACTGTCAATTCTTTGAAAATATACACTACCGGTCAAAAGTTTGGGGTCAGTAGGATTTTTAAATGTTTTAAAATAAGCTTCTCCTGTTCACCAATGCTGCATTCATTTAATCAAAAATACAATACAAACTGTATAATTGTGAAATGTTCTTGCATTATAAAATAACTGTTCAAAAAATAGTTTATAATTAAATTTATTAGTTTATTCCACTGATTTTAAAGATGAATTGTTAGCTTCATTACCCCAGTCTTCAGAGTCACATGATTCTTCAGAAATCACTCTAAAATGAATTATTATTATTATTATTACTACTGCTATTATTTTTAATAATAATAATAATAATAATGTAATAAAAGCAATAATGACTGGAGTATTAATTTAATTTGAAACTACATACAACAAGTATAATAGTTATAAAAAGTTTTATAAATATTTAACAATTTTTTTACATTTAATTAATGCCGCCTCAATAAACAGAATAATTTTCTTTAAAAAAACAAACAAAAAAAAATGACCCCAAACTTTTGATCAGTAATGTAATTTTTTTACAAAATTACACGAGAAAGAATTGCAAGATATAAAGTTTAAAAAGTAAAGAAAAATCTATATTTTGCATTTGCCCTTTATTTTCTCAGAACGGCAACTTTATTTCATGCAGCTGTAAGATTATAGGTTTTCTCTCCCTTCTGACTGTATTTCTCACAATACTTATACAGACTGACTACTGTATATCAAAGTTCAGGTTCTTGTTTTGGTGTCGTCTACAAACCCTGGATTGTACAACACATCTCCGAGAAACTATCAGAGTCTTCAGATTCTCAGTACAGACTGTCTCCAGGCTGCAAGTTTGCGTCTTACAAAGAGACAGAGAGAAAGTTTGAGTGTCTTCAGAGAATCAACCAGCAACAGTAAAAACTTGTCAGCACTTTATTCTGCTCTCTTTGTCAAACTGTTTTTGAATGCAAGAACACATCTTGAATGTACACCCCTCACGGTGCCAGTGTTGGTTGGTTGTACCTGTACACAACTCTGCGGTGCCGTATTTGTTGCTCCACCATGATGATGTTGTTGGCGAATAAGCACAGATCTACCTTTTCAGCAGTTGTTGGATTTCAGTCTATATGTATCACAGTCTTGAGTTCATTGCAAAGGATTCAGATGAAATCTAGAGTAAACCACACTGGGGGGGGGAAATCTTAATCAGTATTTTTGTCATGATTTACTATCAAACAAGGTAAATGCTAAATGTACTAAATGAGTAAAAGTAAAAAGGGTAGTTGCTGAAAAACAAAATTTTACAACTGAAAAAAAAATCCATTGGAATTATTTATTTAAGGTAAGTGGTTGCAAACAATTAATATGAGCTGAATTTAAACAAACAACTTAAAATTAGTAATGTTCAACTTAATGGTAACACTATAATAACTACACACTTATCATCTAAGCATTAGCAAATAGTGAATTCATTATCTGTTATTCTTGTGTGTCTTGTGCTTAATAATTGTTCTTTCATACTTAGTTACTGATTATTTTTTCATTACTTAATGAAGTATTGCATTTTTTACAAATCATTTGTATTTAAGAATAGTTGTGGGAGGGTGGGGGGGGGTAAGATCATTCAGAATTAGTTAGTAAATGATTAACAAATTATCCAAATCAACATTTATATATTATTATTCAGGCATATACTAATAGTTAATTTGTATGTTAATAAATGTTTTATTAACTCAACTTCATGCAGTTTTGTGACATAAAGTGAGGACTATTTATGCTTTATAAATACCTCATAAATGACAATTAAGGGCTCAGTATCGAATGAACAACCCATCTTTGCAATCTTATCTAAAAAGTAAAATTACTGTAAAGTTTAAACACTGCCGAATAACAGGAGTGTCAAAATATAACAATATTTAACAATATTTAACAATATATTATGATACAACACTTCAATGTTATTTAGCGATGTTGAAACTGCACAGTAAATTTATTTAATTTGTTAATGCTTAATAGACGATTAGTGTGTAAATTTTGTTTAAATTCAGCACATATAAATTGTTTGCACCTGGTTACCTTTTTTTTTGTAAATCATATGAATCTTTTTTAAGTGCTTTACTTAGCACAAAAAATATAAAATTGTGTGTTTGTGCAAAGTGTTACCAAGCAAATATTTGGGGTCAGTGTGATTGTTTTTAAGAAATCAGGGTTTGAGTTTTATGAAGACGGAAAACAGTGACAGTAAAGACATGTACAGTGTTGTTCTGGACAATTGCAATAAACAATAAGATGTTTATCATTCAAAAAATAAACAATTTTTTACATAACTGCGGGTCATATGAACTTTTCATGAAAAAATGAAAATGTTTACACAAAATATATTAAGCAGCATTGCTGATTTCAATATTGATGATGTTGTGGTTAAAATATATATTTCTTGAACACAAATTAAGCATATCTGAATGATTTCTTAAGATTTCTGATCAATAATTTATATTTTTAGGGTTTTTTACCATATAAAATAAATCCATTGTACTGGTGCTAAAGATTATTCACTTTCAAACATTGTTGTTTCTTCAAATTAACTTAACTTACCCAGTTGTTTTGTTGTTGTTGGTTTAAAAAGCACAGAAATTATTTATTGTATAAGTGCTTCAAAATACAAATCTAGGGTAAGAATTGCTGAAAACCATGATACAAATACTGCTTAAGGTGGTTATTTAAATTAAAATCTTTACTTTTTTATTTATTTGTTTGTCTGTTTGATTGTGTATTTATTTAAAGAGAATCAATGACAAAAATATCTCAAGAGTAGCTACTTAAACTGAGTCCACCTACTCTTCCTCGAGGGTCCCTTTACGCTCTCTATGTCCCAGTACTTATTTGTTTGTTTGTTTTTTGCTTTTGTTTTTCAAACGGGATCACCAACGCACCACTTGGCTGGCGTAGTCCTCAGTAGTAGTTTGGTTCCCCACAATGGGCTCTTTGCTCTGGTTGACTCTGCGCTCTCGAATCCACCGTTTCTCCTCTCTCCTCTTCAATCTCTCCTCCTGCCGCTCGCGCTGTCGGACGAACTGATATCTCTGCAGAAAAAGGTCTTTGGCGAACTCATACAGCTGCATATCCAGCACATTAAGCTGCTCTATCCGGCTGCGCATGTCGTCCCGCAGCTCCACATTAGCGGCCCGCGTGCTGTTGATCTGCGTGAAGGCGGAAATGAAGCGCAGGTGAAACGTGCGCTCGAACAGGTACTGCGTCTTGCGTTGAAACTCGGTCAGGCCGTAGAAAGCCATGTTTTTGAGGTTACTCTTGGCGCTGGCCAGGAGAATGGGGTTTCGCTCGCTCTCGTTCATAGTGGAGAGGTTGTAGCAGCCCACCAGGCTGAGGTCAGCCAGCATGCGCACCTGCCTGTTGTTGGCAAGGTTTGAAGGGCAGTCCATGAAGTCGTGTAGGGTGACCCCCGACCAGTCGTCCCCATTGTAGCAGGTAGGCAGCTCGTCCTGTGTGGGCGAACGGCCGTCGCACATGTGGAGCGAGGTTTTCCAAGTGGCTCCGCGCTGCACATGCTTCCATTCGCTCAGGTAACGGGACACCGGATCTCGCAGCATGGTGATGTAGTAGAAGTTCCTGAAAGGAGAATCACAGTCAGTTACTTAAGATGTCTTTGTGCTTTCCTCACTCATACATTTGCTTGTTGGGTAAACTTTTGTTTAGGTCTATAAAACAAGACAAGTTCATTTTAAGTCCTGCAGTTTCTGAATTATCTGGTTCAGGATTATCTAGAGTAGGAACTACAGGACTCAGTGGCTCTGCAGGAGCAGGGTTGGACAACTCTGATATGATGAACCAAATTTATGAAGTCATGTCTTCTGTGACTTGTTCAGTGAAACGGTCTATAAAGTTCATTTAAACCAGTTTCTGTATTATTTGGTTCAGGTGTGTTTGTTTACAGTAGGAGCATGGTTGAACACCTTTGATTTAATAAACCAAATTTACAAAGTCATGTCCCTTCATTAAATATCAATAGGCATATAAAAGCATATTGCAGGGTAATGGCAGTGTTTTGTTTTTTATTTTGTTAGCTTGTTTGTTTTTTGGACTGTGAAGTTAAGAAGACACTGATCCCAGAACAGGCATTGGCACAGTTTAAAACAAACAAAAAAGTTAAATCAACATATTGTTTAATGTAAATTATTAGGCAGGGCAAATTACATGTTTTTGTTTTTTTTACTTAAGCCTTGCAAATTCAATAGACAAAAGCTTTGTGGAAATATATTTACTCTCTGTTTTATGGCTCCATAATCATTTTCTTATATTATTGTTACCCACAGGCTTTTAACTAATAGATTGTTAGCAATAAATAAATAAATAAATAAATTACAGAATATAGATAAACATGGTAAAATATTTATGAAACTAAATGTGACAGTTAATTTGTCAACCATCTAAACTCATATGTATGAAGTCATGTGCTGTATTAAGTCTTCATTTGCAAACTTGACCAATATTTTTTTGAACACAATGTGTAAGTCTCTTCAATTACAGTCTTTTCTTCTTTTTTTAGATTTATATTTTTTCTATTTATTTATTATGATAGGACCGTACTGTATGTAGACAGGAAGCAATGTTGGGGAGAGAGAGCCAACCACCACCAAAACAGTCAAACTATGTGTACACCTTTTTGACTGTGTACTTGCCTATCTGTGCCTACATGTGTGTTTTTCTTAACACGTTTATTGTCTTTTATGTATGTATTTTACACATTACTGTCAACATTGCTAATATATATTGTTTTGTTTTTTGGAGTATGTTGTTGTATGTTGCTCTGTCTGGAGCCTCATAGTACACATGCTGCTGATGATGTGACAATAAAAGTGATTTGATTTGATTTGAGAGGAGATTGAATTTGTGAGCCAGGACTCGAACCTGAAGCAAAATGGCATTATATGTTGGTGCACTGCCCACATGGCTATCATTGTCAACCAATTAATATTAACCACAGATTTTATACTCAAAAATACTTAAAAATACTTATTCTTAAAATTAGTTCTAAAACCTTTGCATAACAGTGAACCTGAGGTCTTATTTTAAATAGTTTTTAAGCTGTGAGAGCAAATCTGCGGAATAAAGATGTATTTACTAAATGAAGAAAAGTAAAAACAAACATTTGTTAAAATTGAGCTGTTTATCAAGCATATCAACTTAAACCCACCCTTGTGGTGTCCATGCTCCTTCTTTAGAAGCTTGTTAATACTATTATTAGTCATTCATGCTATATACAAAACAAGAAATGTGAAAAGTAGTTAAAATGTTTTGCTATAAACAGAATCATACCTGAAAAGCAAATGAGCACAAATGAGTAAAAACCTATTCTAAAAACCCATAAATGGAACCCATTAGAGATTTTAGCCTTTCTGTTGAGTAAATTAGCATAATGACTGAAAAGCCATTTTGCTGAGTTTTATGTTCTTTTTATCTTTATAAAAATCTGTGATAACTATGATAAACCTATCACCTAACCTCAACATACAATACTTTCAGCAAAGAGCGGCTTTGAAACAGAGCATATTCTTTTTACACACATCACTGTGTCTCTTATAGAGAAAGGACATCATCTCAATCCTTGTAAGCCGGAAGACAGAGAAAAAAAATTAGACATGTTTCAATACATCTGTCTTCAGCACTGCAGCATAGAGGACATTTGTAGGTTAAATAGTGACATACTGAATAAATCAAGATTAAAAAGCAGCATGTACATCTATTTTCAGGGTATGCTTACACAATGAAAAAGGTTCATAATAAAAGTTTTACCTTTAATTTAAAAAAAAATGATCTCTGTTCACATGGATCTGCAAAAATGACTATAACACTGCATTATGTATGCCAGACCAGTAGGTGGCCTTTATAGAGGAACACTACATATATGTATATAATATAACAATAAACCACGAACCAGATGAAAATCAGTTTAAAAATGTGATGATTTAGATCAAATGAGAGGCCAAACTAATTTCGATATGACCAAGAGTTGATAAATATAAAGCTCTGATGGAAACATGATTAAAATGCAGTGGTTGCCTCTAATTTGAAAAGGAAATAGCAGACTAACACACTGCATTAGCAAATAGTGAATTCATTATCTGTTAAGCATTAACTCTACATTAATAAGCGTTAGTAAGAGGTTTATAACTGAAGCTACAAATGCTCTTGTCTTGACTTATAACCACATTTATAATTTGCTTATTAATTGTACTTTCATACTTTGTTAATGATTTATTTTTCATTACTAAATAAAGTATTGCATTATTAACAAACCAGTTATTTAAGCATCGTTGGTGTTTTTTTTTTATAATTTAGAATGAGTTAGTAAATGATTAATAAACTATCCAAATCAACATTTATAATTATTTATGCCTTATTATTCATGCATATACTAATAGTTAATTTGTATGATAATAAATGCTTTATTAACTTAACTTCATCCAGTTTTGTGACCTAATCTAAAGTGAGGACTATTTATGCTTTTTAAATCCCTTATTAAAGACAATTAAAGGCTCACTTAAATTCTAAACAGGAAAAAGAACATAAACGACTTTATTAATTTCTATTAATTTGAAGATACACAGATGAAACTGTATCAAATAAAAAATAAATCTTTGCAACCCTATCTAAAATAAAATTAGTGTACAGTTTAAACACTGCATCCTATTATATTGTTAAAATATTGTATTGTTATTGTTTTATCCAATTTTATGTTTGACACTCCTGTTATTCATTAATGTTTAAAATGTATACAGTAATTTTATTTTTAGATAAGATTGCAAATATTATTGTTCATTTGATACCAAGCCTTTAATTGTCATTTATAAGGGATTTTAAAAAGCATAAATAGTCCTCACTTTAGATTAGGTCACAAAACTGCATGAAGTTGAGTTAATAAAGCATTTATTAACATACATAGTAAACATTACTACAGTATATGCCTGAATAATAAGATATATAAATGTTTATTTCAATAGTTTTTGATTGTTTATTAACTCATTCTGAATTATCTTAAAAACCTCCAACTGCTCTTAAATATAACTGGTTTGTAAAAAATGCAATACTTAATTTAGTAATGAAAAATCAACCTGTCACAATTTATGAAAGTACAATTATTAAGCACACTATAAATGTGGTTATAAGTCAAAAATACAGCTTTTGTAGCTGCAGTTATAAACTGCTACTAATGTTTATTAATGTAGAGTTAATGCTTAACAGATAATGAATTCACTAGATGCTGATGCTTAATAAATGATTATAGTGTGTAATTATATTGTTACCAGCAAGCCTTACTTTGTTTCTAAGAAAAGATTCATTTTATTTGTATAACCTTTTTTACATTTAAATATAGTTTGTTATATTTTAACTTCCCAAAAAAATGTGCAGCAACATAATTTTGTAAAAAACAGTGATGTGAAAATTTAATTGAATCTTGAGTTCTGTGAACCATTACGTCCCTACACATGCACGTATACTGTATTTTCCTGTAGACTGCCAATATTGTTTTGTTTCTTCAGTACTTGCAAATGCCTACAGGTCAAACATGTAATATACATGTGTAAGACAAAATGTCATTCGTTCATTCATTTTCTTTTCGGCTTAGTCCCTTTATTAATCGGGGGTCGCCACAGCGGAATGAACCACCAACTTATCCAGCACATGTTTTACGCCACCCATCTCTGGGAAACATCCATGCACACTTACTCACACTTATACACTACGCACAATTTAGCCTACCCAATTCACCTGTACCGCATGTCTTTGGATTGTGGGGGAAACCGGAGCACCCAGAGGAAAACAGAGAACGCAGGGAGAACATGCAAACTCCACACAGAAAAGCCACACAGTTGTCGCATTATTGATATACATATATATTATATATATATTAATCAGCTGAACAAATTGCCAACTTATTTTTAACAGAGACTTCATGCAGTTACAATTAAAAGTGACCTATTATGCCCCTTTTTACAAGATGTAAATAATTACATGAATAAGTCTCTGATGTCTTTAATGTGTGTTTGTGAAGTTTAAGCACAAATTACCACACAGATAATGTTTTATAACTCTTTGAAACTGGCCCTTTTAAGCTTTGATCATAATTGTGCAATTTTGTGGACTGCCACTTTAAATTCAAATGAGATTGTAATCCATGCCCTCTTTTAAAAAGAGAGAGGGCTATAAACACCTATCTGTGCGTTCACACCGAAAGCAGCGAGTGTGTCAAAGTAGCCGGAAGTCATTCATTTTCAATGGGAGCTGGCGGCGATAAGCGGCGAGGAGCAGCGCACTGCATGTTCGCCAGTGTGGGTTTTGAGGAAAGTTGAAACCAAGTCAACTTTATGGTAATGAGCTATGATGCGATTTGGCGGCAAGCAATCATAATGTAGAAGTCCACCACTTAAGAGATGTCCAGAGAACAGTCCTGTGAACTTTGGTTCCGACCACAGTTGTTCCCAAGGGCTTGATTATTGCAGTCGCCGGATTTCCAATTATTTACAATGTTTTCTTACAGGGACATACATTAAACAAGTTACTGAAGAGTTACTGACATGCATTATTGTTACATATATTTTTTTCTTTAAAAAAAGTGGGAATCTCATGCAACAGTACAAAACAGTATTGCTGTTTCAGAATATTTCAGACACATAAACACAAATTGGATAAGTGGAGCAAAGCCACACCACATGCAACTTGATCTTCCATTGTTAAATGAATTTTATAAAAAGTGTGCAACGTTTTCACGCTAGAAAGCATGTTTTATGCGGGAATGTAACTAATTTGCAGATATGCTGCAATGGCTCCTTTGAATACGAAATCAACGTAGCAAATTTTGATGCTCTCGCCGCCGGAGCTGTGAAGGCAGACAGCGTTGTCGCCAGGGTGGTCAGAGCGAACTTTGACGCTCTCACCACCTTCGGTATGAACGCACAGTCTGTTAGCATAGCAGAAGATTCAAAACTCTAATGGCGGATGGTTGCTTCTCACTCAGGGCTGTTTATGCTAATGAGTGAGAAATTGTCAAATTGTTGAGAAATGTTGTGGGTGGGGCTTGCCCCCTCTTATGACATGTACAAAGGAATAAAGTCAATCTAAGTATCTCTGCAGATTGATTTTATCAAGTCTGATTATAAAAAATAAGATTAATCTATCTTTAGCATTAGAGGCTGGCAATATTCACACACTGTTGCCACACAACTGTGTTTAAACCCTTTTTGCATAATAGGTCCCATTTAAGAAGTCTCTCACATGCAATGTATTTGCCACAAGCCCTCCTTATTTTCAACCATGGTTTGATTATATAAAAAGTAGGCAGTGCAAATCAAAGCTTACTAAAACAACTGTATTTGGCTTTTGGTTAACATAATCCCTTAGCCCACATAGTGTAAACAGTATAGATTTCTTCATTTGAAATGATATGCACATGTATCATTAACAATAATGTCAGAAAAGCGCATTACAAAAAAGCCAATGATCCAAATAATCGTTTATATATTCTCCAACAGTAGCTGTAGTTGGTATTGAACAGCATATGATGCTGTAAATAACAAACTGCTACTGTGCTGTATATCCAACATTCAGTCAACTGGATTGTCATCCTAGGCTTATACTATACATGAATCACAACTGTTATCTTTTGCATTTATGTCTGGAAAAACACGTAAGGGAACAAATGCCACTGAAGTGATATTAACAGGGGCGGATTCGCTCATGAAGAGAAAGGAAGCAGGTGCAGTCATTGTCTGATGGGGAACGGGACTAAATGCTCTGTGCTGGGACAATACTGAATGAAGGAGATCTGATGTTCCTCCAGAGAGGACAGACGTCTGGGACAGACAGCATATCCTCTGTCTGTCTACCTCTGAGGTTCAAATGCTTTGACCAGTGGTCAGAAACCAGTGGCTCTTCAACAAAAATTGTGTTTTTTTCAACAGGTTTTTCACCCCTCATCAGCATTAGTGATCATTAAAAATGTATAGACAGAGAACTAGAGATGAGATTCTCTCAGAAAAAAAAAAGTCAATCACAGTTTATTTGTTGTAATGCCAAATTAGGCTAATGAAAAATATATTCACAATAACATTTCAATTTGTTGAGCATGATGTGGATGACTCCACTCAACAGTGGTGTTCATTGATTAATTAAGCTGCATTTCTGAACAAACTGAATGGGTCAATGGTTGGTTCAGCAATAAACTGACTTATTTCATACCAGTCCATGTCAGCAGAGAAGGAAAACAAGCTACATTTACTCTGTTATATGACTTTTGATTCTACTTTAATTTAAGAAGATTTAACAGTGTGTACTTCTGTGTGATTCTATTTTCTTAATTGGGTTACACCGCAAGAGAAGTCCGCTTCCGTCCGTTTTAAAAGCCTGACGTCACCAAATCAACCAATAGAAAACTGAAAAGGGAAAAAGACAAACAATTGAAAGTAATAATTTTGGACAGGAGTGAACGCCATACGTACTGTAACACCTGGGATGTGACTATTACTATTACGGATACACACATTGCGATATCGATGCTCAAACGATATATTGTTCAGCCCTAAATAAAAGTCATCTTTGTATTAGGGCTGGACTATTATTCGATATCAATATATATTGCGATAGATTTTTTTTCAATAACAGTGATATGATTTTTTAACCCATTTCCAGTATTTCAATATAAATTTGCATATATATATTTTATTATATACATAAGATCTTATACATGTATCACTTGTCACTGAATGACTTTCAGTGCTCAGCCATCAGAAAGAGCGTGATGTCACCTGCGTGATGACGTATATCACAGACACGCTGCCAGCGCTCAGCAGCGCAGTCTTTTACAGTCTATGTCATCACAGCAGTTGGTTAAGCTCAGTGACCGTAGCAGAAAGTTAGCTACAAAATGAGTGCCCTTAATGCAGATGTGAATGAACAAGCTTCCACAAGTAAGAATGCAGACGAAACTGATGATATAAGAGAAGAAAGACTAATGCAGTGGTGTGGAAGTGGTTTGGCTTTTTAAGTCTGTGTGCATGTACGGTCCTTTACTGACAGCCACCTGTGTGGATCTTGTCGGAAAATATGGCGAAAAATCCTACATGACGATAATAGTTTGTCAGTAATGCAACTAATATCTGCATACTCAACGTCTTAATTCCATTTCTGTTTAGTTCAGTTATAACTTTAGTCGCGTTAAGGTAATCAAAAATCACTGTTTACTTGGTAGACTCTTAATCAGAATATTGTTTTAATCATGTTAAAATCGCATTAAAGTATTGTTGCCCATGTAAACATACTCAGTGCTTGACACATCATCAGGGCTCTGTGAACTTGCCTTTGTGAAGCAGCATTTTCTGTATGTATGTACATCAAAAGCAAGTATGAAATCGCTGTTTGGAGCTTATGTAGGCCTACAGTTCAAAATTCATGTTTAACTGAATAAACAGTTAGTAAACACAAGTACATCTTATTAAACATCATTTATTTTCATCACCAATTATCATAGTAGAACAGTTTCTCAAGCAGTTTGTGATGCATTTTGGAAACAGGAGATGAGCCCCTGGTCTAATGCACCACCTGGCTTGAGAAACCCGTTCTCAAAGACTTATTATTTGGGTAGCACACATATTCTGCCATTAGCAGAATTCAAATGAGCCATTTTAATCTAGATTAATTTCAAGATTAATCTAGATTAAAAAAAATTAATCTATGCCCAGTAGATTACTACTGGGCATAGATTAATAAATATATAAATAAGCTAAGTCTGAGAGTTTTATTTATTTGATAGTTTAGTTCACATTTCTTGTTTGTAAAGGCTAAATACAAATAAAAAGTAAACATTATTTAAATTTTTTTTTGTACTGTTTTTATAAAAAAAAAAGTTGAGCCTGGAGGTATTATAGACTTTACATATTTAGATGTAGTCATTTGTACGTACAGGGAAATAACGTTTCAATTATATCGTATCGACCGAAATTAAGAAATATATTGTGATAGAAATTTTTGCCATATCGTCCAGCCCTGCTTTGTATCTTTAATGAATTGGCCAAAGTATGTAACACACAATCGGCAGATTACAGTACATCATTCCATGACTTGATAAATGCTAAACTGAAAATACTCGGAGGCAAAATAAGTACAGAAATAAGATAAATTACTTTTAAATTCCTTAGTGCAAAAAGGAAAATCTTCCACAAGAACTGGTGAGAGATTATAAATAGAAAAGTGACACTCATACATGCAACTGTGTCAGTGGAGAATCAGTAGCTAGCATTACGAGAGATGATGTCGTGTGGGAGGGGAGACACACACACACACACACACACACACACAGTTATACGGAGGGCTGTCAGGCTGTAGGGTGTGATTATAAGGCTGTATCCGGCTTGTCTTTAGGAGTGGGTGTGAAGCAGGCACTCTCTCATTAGCCTGTCCCAGAGACACAAACACATGCAGGAAGTGGTGTCGGAACAAGCGGACCACAAAAAAGGTCATAGTGAGCGCCATCAGTGTCACAGTGTATTAGCCTCAAACGGCCCTTTAACTCAGCCAAGACTAAAGCCAGACACAATTGTGTTGAGCCATGCTCATTTCTTGCTGTTCCAAGACACGCATTTCAGTCATAAACCACAAGCATTCCACAAAACCCCCATTTTTGCCCACAGAATGTGACTGAATAACTGGGAGGCATCCCTTGAATATATACTAAAAGTGTTTCTTGACAAATTCTATTGGGAATAATGAGTTCAGGGGATTTCAAACTTTTTTAATAGCAAGAAGAACCAGAGATGACCAAATTAGGGCCAGTGGTTCCATGATGCCCGAGGTTCCATGATGCGAACCTTTGATTTGGCCCACCATCCTATCTGAGAATGGTTTAGAGATAATGGTTTAGAAATTTTATGTACTCTTTTATTTGTTTGTTTTATTGTTGAGCTACAAAAAACTATCTGAACTTAAATGTTTCAATTTAAATGGTGTAAATTAATCAGATTTAGTTTAAAATGTACCCATGATGGATAGAGGACAATGCAGAAATTTTGGTGAATGAATCAAGGCAAAGGCAGATTCTGCTTGACTAGTGTATTCAGCAATGAACTCCACTGTGTTATAGATATGACTGTTTATGTTTTAATAAGTTATTATAATTTAAAATGTTATACTGCATTAGTTAATACGATTCAAAGTAAAGTTTTCTATTTATTTATTTTTTATTATGAAAACATTTTATGAATTAGGGAATTACCCATGGCAACTTTGATGTAAAATAGTTTGGTATATTTATCTGCGGCCCACGGCTATCAATGATATTTGATTTATGGCCCTTTATACGAAAAAGTTTGGGCACCCCTGATGTAAACGATTCTCTATATTTAAAGACAAGATAAATGACTAGGAAAAAAGGGTTAATATGAAAATACAGAAGTAGTTTAATTAATTTAATAACTGATATTTATGTTGTCATTATATTTCAACCAAAATTATTATATTACAGAAATATGATCAGGAAATACAATTTAAATTTACACAATTAATAAGCATTTTAATATACACTTCTATTTAAAAAATCAAATTTTTTTTATTGTCCTTGATTTGAAATTATAATATTTGAAATTTGAAATATTGTCACAGTTGAAATAAATGGTTAAAGAGCCCCTATTATACATTTAAAAGGGTCATATTTTGGTTTTATGGGTCTCCAACAACATACTGATATGCATGCAAGGTCTTATAATATGCATTTATTTTACCTAATTATCCCAGCGACTTCCATATAAATCGTTCGGCGATTCATTTGTTCCCAAACCCCTCCTTAGCACGAAGCTAATCTGCACTGATTCGACCGATGACAGCCTGTTGCGATTGGTTGACAGCTTTCAGCAGTAAAATGCCCAGCGCGGTTTATTAAGGCCCCAGGTCGCCAACATTGGTATAGGATCCGATCGCAGCAGATGCTGGAAACACGCTTCAAAGTACACTTACTAAAACCACAGTAAACAGTACCCGGTTCTCAACAGTGTTATTCAGACACCTCACCCCCGAAAGCAGTGCAGTTAAACACCACAAACTCATTTAAATCCATAAACAAAGCAGCACACGTCGCGTTTTCAAGGTGACATTAGATAAGATATGGGAATATAGAGTTAACCTGATACAGTGCAAGCGGTTACAAGTAACAACACAATTAAATACATACTTTACAAGCTAGAAAAACAAGGAGGCAGCTATTTACTTACACTTGTGATATGTGGCATGGGCCAGTTCTGATTTCATTAATTATCTTTCATTTTGGAGCTTTTCTCCCTGCTCAGCTGTAGCTCATTCTATTTGCAACCATTGCTGTGGCACCTCTTGCGTGAAATGTTATGTTCTCAGGGCTTACCTGTACTCTGCTTTGCCCAACCAATGCTGTGCACCAGCCCGAAGTCCAGCTTGCCTTTGTTTGACTTGTACCTAATAATTTGTCCTTATTTTGCACGTGTTACACCAAATTCTGTGACCATCGTATTCTGTGACCCTAGTAGGCACTGTTCTCACTGTTTGGCTTGAACTCGCTTCCACAGCATACATACTCTCACATGAATGCGCTGGAATGAACTGTTCAATATTAGTATATATAAAATCCCTTGTATTTCACACAGAAAAAATTTATGTTCTTTAAATGCAAACAGCTTAGTGCCCTTGAGTGCCCAATGTGCGCTGTCAATCACGTGGCAGTATGTGCGCTGTCAATCATGTGACATTATACACGCTGTTTGCCTGTCTTGGTAGCAAGTTCAAGCCAAACAGTGAGAACACAGAATATGATAGTCACATAATTCGGTGTAAGGAAGAAACTAATCCATGAGCTGTGTACTGAAAGTTCATTATAAGCATGTAAATGCTGAAGCACATCTTTCCCTCACACTTCCAATAATATCCAGGTAAGCACAGCGTCTTCATGACTCATGACTTCAGGATCTGTTTGTCTTCTTTGCTGATGTGTTAGTGGGCAGGCTGCAGGTTTAAATTTGTGGGTCTGCGCACGCAACCATTATGTTTCGTATCGACATCACGCCTAAACGGCTAAAGACTCATTATCAAGACGATTCATTTAAACCACTATGAGTCGACTCTTTTTTAGATGAATCAATAGTTTTAAAAACTGTCCACTTTTAGATTTAAGCTTTAGCTGGATATTTCACTTCACATAGTGTTACACACTACATGGAAGGTCAATTTCAAAAACCCATAACAGGGGCTCTTTAAAAAAAAAATAACAGTTTATTTGAAATCTAAATATTTGGTAATGTTTTGAGTCGATTTACTGTCACATTTGATCAATTTAATGCATACAGTAAAAGTATACTATTACAATCTTTAATAACTTTATAATAACTACACTATAATTTAATAACTATACTATAATAACTACTTATATTATATTATATTATATTATATTATATTATATTATATTATATTATATTATATTATATTATATTATATCATATTATATTATATTATATTATATTATATTATATTATATTATATTATATTATATTATATTATATTATATTATATTATATTATATTATATTATATTATATTATATTAAACATCTTTTTAATGTCCGAAAGAAAAAAATCTTAATTTAACCATGTAGTTGTTCGGTTTTGAGTGAACTATTTCTACCAAGAAAGTTTGCAGCAAACAAGCAAAAATAGCCTAGACATTCATCTAGACCAAGGCAAATGTGTTTAGAGATTACTTAGGGTTTACCAATTGTCGGAAATCGGAAGCCCAGTGAAGCTCTTCAAATCCAGTGAGAGCGATCGAGGAGAGCAACAATGTGTCTCAATAACACTCAGCTGTCAACAACTAGAGGCGATTGGCCAAACACAGCTCCACGTGGCAGATCCACAGAGCACACAAACTATAGGAACCGAGAAAACAGGTGAGAATCAAGACGGAAATGTCATAAAGTATTAACGGAAAACAACTCCTCTGAAGATCTGCTAATATTACTCAATAGAAAACCACATCTTTGTTATTTCAGTTGTCTACAGTACAGAGAGTAATGAAGCATTCTTTTCAGACTGCACATCATTTCAAAGCCTGAATTTATCAGTAAATAACGATGTTCTTCTTGTGCACCAAACATACAACAGCTACTTTCTAACAGGATTTCTCTACAGTCAGCATAGGGCTTTTCATTGCCTATCTGTGTCAGTTTGGGACCTGTGTGTTTTAATAGGCTGTAATTAATCACAACCTTCTATTGTCTCTCCAATTACATGCTATCAAGAAGACAAACACACTGTATTCAATCTATTCTTGCTACTAATAGAGGGCTTACATTTATCTTTAACTTGGCAAATGCTTGCTAACAAGTTTTTTAAAGAAATGGTTAACCCTAAATGGTTTCCATAGTTAAAAGAAATTTTAAAAGCCAATTGTGATTACAAATATTGTTTAATTTACATTTTTGTGTCTAGCAGAAGAAATAAATTCAAAATGTAATAATTATCTTAGGAGAATAAGCAGAAATTATAAGTGAATGATGAAAGAATTTTCATTGGAGTATACAATACACTGTTAACCCTTACTGTAGATTATGCAGTAAATAACTGTAAAAAAGCCAGTGTTTTGCTGTAATAAAAGGAAACAGTATTTTACTGTAAAATGAGCAGGATTTGTACAAAATTGTGTAGTGCAAAGAATAAATTACAGTAATTTACTTCATGTAGTCATTGCAGGTAGTAACTGTGATAATAAATGGTAAATTACTGTGAAACCATTACTGCCCCATCTACTCTGATGTTTTATGTTGCTATTTATAGAAAAATGCATTTATATTACGGCAGAAAACAATGATTTAGGCATTAACACACACATACACAGGATGTATATATATATACTGTGTTTACTGTTCAGTTAAGGTATGTGAATGGTCAGCATTAAGGGGAGATTGAGTCACTGCATTGATGATAAGCTAGATTTCACTGCAGCCATCTCTGTTTTTCTTTGGTATCTTTTATGTTTTTTTATTATTATTTTATTTATAACAATTTTTTATACAAAACAGAACAAAAACATGTATACAATGTATATTGTTTTTTACAAATAAGGAAAAAAATACAGAAGAAAAAAAGTAAAGAAAAAAATGTAAATAAGTGAATAAAAAAAAAAGAAAGCAAAACACCAGTCCATCCAAACATGCACCATAGAGTAATTAATGTACATCAAGTTTTACTTGATCAAACTCAAAACATTGAAAAAAGTAAATGAATGAATCATGATGAATGAATCCATGAATCATAAGCGTTCTACTTTCAACTCTTAAAAAGATAAGCAGGGAAAAGGCCCCAGATTTTTTCAATTTTTTTAAAAGCATCTGCCCTAGCAGTTCCTTTTATGTTTTTAACATTGAGTATCAGGAGTCAACCAATGCCACAGAGCTTATCAAGAGGTAAGTATAAGATATGGACGAGACGCATTTAAAGGCAAAATTATTCATCCTCCTTTAAAATTTTATTTGTTTTTCAAATATATCCCAAGTGATGTTTAACAGAGCAAAGAAATTGTCACAATAATTCTTATAACTTTGTTTATTTTTCCTATAATTAATCTAATTTGCCTAGTTTAACATAGTTAAGCCGTTAAATTACACTTTAAGCTGAAAACTAGTATCTTGCTAAATAACTAGTAAAAATGTGTTATTTTAAAAATATCTTAAACAGCACTTACATACATTTTTGCAGAGACTCAATGAATTTGACTGGAAAACTTCAAATGAAGTAAGTAAAAGTGGCATTAACAGTATAGTATAAAATTAGTTTTGTTTTTTTATTACTACAGGTTTGGAACTACACGAGGATCAGATTATTATTATTGTTTTGCTTTGGATGAAGTTTGCATATTTTTATTGTTTTTATTCAAAGATATGTGCATGATTGTGATAAATGTAAGCAGTTGCTTTGAAAATATGCTATGTACCAGGGGTGTCAAATTCCTGGAGGGTCGCAGCCTAGCAGGGTTTAGTTCCAGCCCTGCTTCAACACACTTACCTTTAGATTTAGTTTGATCAGGTGTGCTTAATTAGGGTTAAAGCTTAACTGCACTGTTACCTTGTAGATAATGCAGTAAATAACTGTAAAATAGCCAGTGTTTTGCTTTAATGAAAGGAAACAGTATTTTACTGTAAAACAAGTAGGATTTGTATGAAATTTTGTAGTGCAAAGAATAAATTACAGTAATTCACTTTATGTACTCATTACAGGTAGTAACCTTGACAATAAATGTTAAATTACTGTTCAAACATTACTATCCCATCTACTCTGGTGCTTTATTTTGCTATTTATAGAGAAGTGCATTTATCTTAAGACAGAATACAATGATTTAGGCATTACCAAACATTTCCACAGGCTGTTTGTCTTATTCAAACACAAAGTTATTTGAAAAAGTTTTTAGAACATGCTAGCTCTTTAAGGGAGCCAGGTGTTTGATTTGTTTACTTCTGAGTGTGCTCCATTCT
>CAIGQZ010032409.1:26694824-26705132 GCA_903798205.1 Danio tinwini | reverse complement strand
CTTCCATTATATTCTCATAAATGTCTTGAAAACCTGAAGGATATTTAATAACAAAGGAGAGTTTTATTTTGCTATTAAACTTCAAGCTCACTGCAGGTTTTATTTTCTACATGTAATTTTTCACTTTATTGCAGGTTAAAATAGCATAATGTAGCAAATCGAATGAGCCATCTGCCAGATAGAAAATTATACAAATCATGAGAGAATATGGAATATTTGCCAAAAAAAAGGTAAAACAGTTCAATGCTCTAATAAATATAATTTAGTTTATTGGTTTAATCCTTTAAATACCACTATTGACATACACAAATCAATACATTGATTAAAAGTCTAGATACCCTAATAAAAAATAAAATAATGACTCATTTTCTATTTACCTTGATTTTACTCAAAGTGAAAAAAAAAGTTTGTTTATAATTAGTTAACGTGTATATTTTTACATTAAATAAATTTTAACCAAAACTTCTTATGCTATTAAAATTTTTAATAGCATAAATAATAAAATAATAAATAATAAATCAAAGTTATATTATTATCATTATTGCTGTTTATTATTAGTTTTTATGAATCCTTTTTATTTCTATATTTTTATTCATATAAAAATATTCTCAGTTTTATTATTAGTAAATTTGCTGTGTGTTTTGACTTTTTTTCTTTTCTTAAATCACTAAAATTTTTCATTACATGGATTTTATTTATTTATTTATTTTACATTTTAGTACTGTTTTAGTTTAAGCTAATATACACACAACGTGATTGATTAAAAGTAAAGATACTTTAATAAAATTATTATCTAATTACTAACTTTTTTATCTAAATTGATTTTACTCAAAATAAAACATTGATTAACCATGTTTATTATTTTTAGTTTTTTATTTAATGTTTATAGTTAGTCAGGGGCGGCGTGGTGGTGCAGTGGGTAGTGCTGTCGCCTCACAGCAAGAAGGTCACTGGTTCAAGCCTCGACTGGGTCAGTTGGCATTTCTGTGTGGAGTTTGCATGTTCTCCCTGTGTTCACATGGGTTTCCTCCGGGTGCTCTGGTTTCCCCCATGTCCAAAGACATGCACTATAGGTGAATTTGGTAAGCTAAATTGTCTGTAGTGTATGTTTGTGAATGAGAGTGTATGGGTGTTTCCCAGTGATGGGTTGCAGCTGGAAGGGCATCCACTGCATAAAACATTTGCTGGATAAGTTAACGGTTCATTCCACTGTGGTGACCCCTGATTAATAAAGGGACTAAGCCGATAAGAAAATTAATGAATAAATGAATAATTAGTCAACATATATTTGTAACCAAAATTTCTTATGCTATCAAAATGATCATTTAAAAATCATTTAAAAATATTTGTATATTACTAGTCTTATATTACTATCATTAAGGTATTATTACAGTTTTTAATTAATCATTTTTATTTATATATTTTCATTAATATAAAAATATTTTGGGTTATATTTCTTGTAAATTTGCTGTGATTTGCTTTGACAATTTTATTAATTTAAGAATTTTATTAACCTTTTTATTAACATTTTAGTTGTAGCAAAAATAACCCTGCTGGCAAGTCAAGCAAGCAAACATTTAATAGTTTGTAAATTAGGAAAAACACTCTTTGTAGAATTACTGTATAAATACATGACAACAAAACAAATAATACTAAGTACTAAAATGTACCCGAAAAAAATCACACAAAAAAAAGTTCAGACACCAAATATACACAAATACAGCAACATAGTAAAACATGTACAACTGCTAAATATTTCAAGCCTGTTATAAAAAAAGTCACCTTGCATTAATCATCGATAGATTACTGTATCTTCAAACACCACATAGGCCGCATTAAACACAGCTGACACAATGTAGAATGACTGAATTGTGGATCCAAATCTACTGAATACACGCTCATCAGTTTCCTCTCTGCAGTCTCACACTGAAACTGTAATGTGCTCATTTCTGCTGCTCTGCAATCTTCCTCCGTTGTCGCTCTTGACAAAATGGAGTGAGAGCCTGGAAACATGCATTATTTGTAACGGATATCATTCCCTAATGGTGCCTGTACTCCCTCTGGCAGACCATAATGGACCGTTTTCCAGACTCTCTGAATCTCCTACTGTCTCTTTGATAGTGACGGAATGGGGACGGCGTGTCACCTGGGAAGAAACAAGAGGAACGAGGGGCCCTTCATTTACTTGTCAGGAAGCTGGCATTAGGGGTAGCTGACATGGTGCGCATACTGAAAATGGCACTCGCTGGTAGTTACAATGCAGCATGAAAAGCTGGCCCTTCGACCCAAGAGCAGCACGACAAGCGCATCACTGTTCAGAGTGCAGAAAAAGGAAACAAGTGCTCTTTCCCTGCTGAAAAAAAAAGCTTGCTATTCTTAGCTGATCTACACATCTGTACTGGTTTATGGTCAATAATTGGTTGTCTGACTAAATTAACCAATTTAAAGGACCACTCTACTTTTTTTTCTTGGAAATAGGCTCATTTTACACGTCCCTTAGAGGTAAACAGTTGAGTTTTACCATTTTTAAATCCATTCAGCCGATCTCTGGGTCTGGCGGGAGCTCTTTTAGCTTAGCTTTAGCTTAGCTTAGCTTAGCATAAATCATTGAATCGGATTAGACCATTAGCACCTCGTTCAAAAAATTGTAAATAAATTAAAATAATAATGTAACTACAGAAGAGTTAAGCTTTAAAACATGTCATTTTAGGAAAACAACACTTCTAATGTACACAGAAAGCACATGAATGCAAAAAGCCATGCTTGATGTTATGAACCAATGTTATAAAGGGCAGTATACCGCAATTGAGATCTTCATGTGTTCTGCTGACTGACACAAACCTCCTTTCTGCAAATGTAGGAAAATCATATATGTAATATTAAATTACATTACATAGCGACCAGTTGCTTTCTATACCATTAACATTGATTAAACAACAAACAAAACAGGGAGTCACACATTATTTTCTTAACTGAAAGCCTTTGCTAAATATTTTTTTTCTCCATCAACAGCTGCATTCATTTGTAGCTGTGATCTTGTATTGATAATGTAAGCACCTCCACTGTCTGACCCTGAGGTGAAACACTGTCTGCTCCAGCACATCTCAAGACTTTCAATGTGGTTTCACATCAATTGAGGGTCAATTCATTCAACAACAAAAACAAAAAGCATAAAAGCATACTTAGATATCTTACATCAATTTGGGTTAAAAGAACTTCTGCCAAACATACAACATAGCAGAAACATATTAATCACTGTAACATATTTTATCATAGACTCTTAAATATTTGCTCGTTTAAATCCATCAGAGTATATTTTTTTCCTTTTTTTTTGTTCAGGCAGTGTACATACTGTATGCCCCCTTGGATAAAAGATGACAAGCCTGCTTTTGTGTGAAACACAGGAAAGCACTTTATACACATGATGACATGCACATGACACCAGCACAACAGCTCATTTTAGATTTGCTTCAAGGAACTCTAAACTGACCATGTTACATAGAAATGGAAATGAAGCTAATGTTAAACCAGCCTTTGAGTTCATAAAAAAAAAATCCAAATTAGCACAATGCATATTAATTATCAGTGCTGTGCAAATGCATCATCACATTACACCAAATTTCAGTAAAAAAAAATCCACTGCATTGTCAGGCCTCTATTCTACTGTAAACAGCGTGAATGTAAAATGTATTGTATTTATGATATGTTTATAATTAACAAACCTGCGGGGGACAGTTCCACACCAATAATCAGATATTCAAGGTCCTGCTTTGTTGAATTCAATTATGTAAATGTAGAAAAATCATATGTGTAATATTAAATTACATTACATTACACTATATCATCCTTTAATTGTCGCTCACTACTAACGGTCTTTTCCACCCCAATGCAAAAAAATAAAATAGTCCAAAGCTACTTATTTGCACATTTTACCTGACTTTTACAGACATTTTTAGAGTAAATGTGGGTCTCTGATGAAGACTGTTTTGTTGATGCCTCAAAGCTAACAGACAGAGAATAATAGCCACTGAATTCTCATTTTAATTCCATTGGCTTTAATGACGTCTCAAAGCCATTATTTGTTTTGCGCGAATGTGAATGTAATTACCTCACTGGTCATTTAGTCCCACTGAGGTCAAGGCAGGAAAATGAATGTGGCACATTTCAAAGAGCAGATGCACTTCCTCTGATTGAGTACAGCTTTACACAGCATCGCCACAAAGCCCACTATTTGCATGCACTGTATTAGAAGCACTCCGTCAGCGCAACAAAAAAAAATCAATATCTTTGCTTACAGCCTATTATGTGTTATCAAAGTACCAGTTTAGACTGGGACACAAAAAGAAAGAGAGAGAGAGAGAACAGAAGGATGAAAGAGGTTTAATCTGAGATCTGCGGCTCAGCCGCATGCGTCTCTGTTTTCTGGCAAATCTGTGGAACAGCGCAGCGCTTGGAAGAGGCTAATCTCAACCCCCCGATGGAGAGCAGTGTGTGTGTGCGCAGCTTTACTTAGATACAGTGTGGGATTCCTCATACAAAGCCTCAATCTGGGGAGCTCTTTAATTGTATAAAATGATATTAGGATAAAATAAACAACCTGATCTCATTAGAAAAGCACTGTTCTGTATTTTTGTTTTACTCGTTAGGTCATCTTTATTTTTATTGTACATTAACGATTAGAGATTGTTTCAAAGCAGCTTTATGGTATTTCAAAGGAAAGGAAATACTTTATTTTGATGGTCCGTTTGTTGAATTTAAGTTACATTGCATCTATATGTCAACCTATTCTTTAGTAGATTATAAGTAGACTGTTAGGTTGGGATTAGGGTTAGTGTAAGTTGACATGTACTTGTAAAGTTTCTTATAGTCAGTTAAATGTCTGTTGACAGAGCATATCAACAGAAATTAAGCAGAAAGTCTACTACCACTCAAATGGACCATCAAAACAAAGTGTTACCAAGGAAAGTAACAGGATGGTCCATGTGAACTTTAAAAAGTGAGGCAAATCCAAATTGTTTGATAAAGCAGCTGTAGAAAAACAAAAGTATCATTATTCAGCACAGTTATATTGAAATGTATTTAGTTTCATACATTATAAAATTAGATTAGATTAGATTAGATTAGATTAGATTCGAACTTTATTGTCATTACACATACAAGGAAACAAAATGCAGTTTAGGTCTAACCAGGAGTGCAATAGCACCAAAACAGGATACAGGTATAAGTTATAAAGTGCAGTTATAGAAAAACTATGGTGATATTTACAAATGGATGTACTATGAACATTATATACAGGTTGTGTTAGCTATGAACAGATTTACAATAGATGGATAAATGTACAGGTTGCTATTAATAATTAGAAGTGTGCAGATAGATAAACGTAATTACAAATGTATATGTACAGTGGGTGTGTACATAATTTACAAATGTACATGTGCAGTAGGTATGTACAGTTCAAATAGGTGAATGAATCAGTGCAATGAATATGTGCAGTTTTTAAATGTGCAAATGTTAAGTAGTGCAGTGATTATGAGGAGTCTGAGTTATGAGGAGAGTGGGGTGTGTATTAGGGGGGCAAAAAGTCAGTGGGGAGCAGAGTTAAAAAGGGAGACAGCTCTGGGGAAGAAGCTGTTCTTTAGTCTGCTGGTTATTGTCCGGGGGAGCCTGAAGCGCCTGCCAGAAGGCAGGAGAGAAAACAGTCTGAGCAGGGTGACAGGAATCTTTAAGAATACTGCGTGCTCGGCGCAGACAGTGTTTCCTCTGGATGTCCTCTATGGCTGGCAGTGTGGTCCCTGTGATGCGTTGGGCAGTTTTCACCACCCGCTGCAGTGCCTTAGGCTCCGCAACAGAGCAGCTTCCATACCAGACTGTGACACAGTTCGTCAGGATGCTTTCTATTGTACAGCGGTAGAAGTTCACCAAGACGGCTGATGACAGCTGGTTCTTCTTAAGTTGCCTTTAAGAAAAATAGGTGCTGGTGAGCCTTCTTGACCAGGCTGGAGGTGTTGGTGGTCCAGGAAAGGTCCTTGGAGATGTGGGTCCCCAGGAACTTGAAGAATGAGACAGGCTCAACGGCCATCCCATTGATGTGGATGGGATCATGTGAGCCTGTTCGTTCCTTCCTGAAGTCCACAATGAGCTCCTTGGTCTTGTCGGTGTTAAGGAGCAGATTATTGTTGGTGCACCACATTGCCAGATGCTGTATCTCCTCTCTGTAGGCAGTCTCATCATTGTTGCTGATTAGACCAATCACTGTGGTGTCATCTGCAAATTTGACGATGGCATTGGATCTGTTCACAGGCCTACAGTCGATGGTGAAAAGGGAGTAGAGGAAGGGGCTAGCACACAGCCCTGTGGTACACCAGTGTTGAGTGTGACGGTGGTGGAGCAAAGTTGGTCTGATCTAACATTCTGAGGTCTGTTAGTCAGAAAGTCCATAACCCAGTTACAAAGAGACGTGTCTATATCCAGGTCTCTAAGTTTGATCATGAACTTAGAGGGTATGACAGTGTTGAATGCTGAGCTGAAGTTAACAAACAGCATTCGTGCATAAGTGTTTTTATTGTCCAGGTGTGTGAGTACAGAGTGCAGTGCTATGGAGACTGCATCTTCTGTGCTCCTGTTGCCACGGTAGGCAAACTGATGTGGGTCCAGTGTGGATGGCAGAGAGTCTTTCAGATGTGCCAGGACCAACCGCTCGAAGCACTTCATGATGATGGGTGTGAGTGCTACAGGGCGATAGTCATTCAGGCATGTTGGGCTGCAGTGTTTCGGCACTGGCACAATAGAGGTGGTTTTAAAGGGCACCTATGGTGAAAAATCTACTTTTCAAGCTGTTTGGACAGATATATGTGTAGGTATAGTGTATAGACCATCATATTGGGGTGATATAAACACACTCAGTGTTTTTTTTTAAATTTAACAACATAAAAACGGTGGACCAATTGGAGCTGTTTTGAGATCGACCGCAACTTGACGTAGGAGTGCGGTCCCCCCGCCCACCAATATTGATTGACATGTGGCCATTACCATCTCCTCAGTATGTTGTTTCACGTCCACCATTTTCAGCGTGTGAGTCAAAGCGACGTCACCAAAGAAACACCCTTGCTCTATTTTTAGATGTAAGGCTCATTGAGCTCAACATTTACCACGTTATCGCTCTCCTTCACGCCAGTGTTTGTGAGTTTTGGTGAGTTTGCATACTTGTGTACTTTTCATTGTGTCTTCCTTAAACTTCAGCAGTTTGCATTTCCCGCGGTCACAGAAGCTCCCTGTTATCTTAACTAGGTGCAGCTGGAAAGTGCGAGCGAGCTGCCTCACGTGCTCGTCCCTCCATTGGAAATAACGAACTAACGACGCGCAGCGCCATGCATTTCGCGTTGTCGCAGATTAAAGCAATAATATCCAGGACTGGGGTGCTCGCTCACTATTCTGCCGCCTAGGTCGCCTCTATGGACGCGCTGGCCCTGCTCAGGACACTTCATATTTCTGCCGCGCCACAGAGCGTTATCTGAATAGTTTCATTTTAAATAACATGCGAATGTACGCGTCTGGTGTGCCGCGTCATGGCTCTGAGCGGCGCGTCCGGTATGTATGACACCCTTTAGTTATCGCCACGCAGCGGCATGCTTTTTTGAATTCTAAACATAAGTTTCTAACAGGTGACACACCGACGCTGCAAGTGTGCGATACTTTCAACTGTCATGTGCGCGCCGTGTCGCGGTGCATCTGGTGTGTGATGCCCTTCAGTAAAAGTTAATTCAGTGTGCTTGGTTATTAGTCTCGGTGTAGGCTACAAGCTCAGAGCTTTAAACTAGCACACAGTTGGCTGTAAAACTATACAAAGACACAAATGATTTTGTACTCTCTACTTGGTCTGTGTCTGAGTCGTACATGTACAGCTGGCTGGTCCTCTCACTCATGTTGTCTCTCTCTTGTCTGCCTGTCTATTACACAAAGCGGGGGAGCTCTTGGCTCCGCCCCCTTGTTAAGTTGGGCGGGAAGTCGAAACTAATTTTCATGAGAAGCAACACGCCCCTAAAACAGCAAACTGTGTACACGCCCCCAAAATGACACTTTTTAACACATCATAATAAAAAATCTGAATTGTGTTTTGAACTGAACCTAAACTGGCACACTCAGAAGAACCATAATATTAATATTACATCTTAAAAAAGGGGTAAAATAGGTGCCCTTTAAAGCATGTTGGCACAGCTGCTAGGTTAAGGGACAGGTTGAAAATGTCTGTGAATACCCCAGCGAGCTGTTCTGCACATGCTTTGAGGACGCGCCCAGGAATACCGTTTGGTCGAGCAGCCTTACGCACATTGATCCGACTCAGTGCGGTGTAGACCTCTGAGGAGGTGAGTGTAATGGGTGAGTGGTCGGTTGAGGAAGTGATCCTGATGTAGGGTTCATTATTGTCTCTTTCAAAGCGGGCATAAAAGTCATTAAGCTCGTTCAGGAAGGAGACATTTGTGGCTGTGGGTGTGGAATGGCTGGGTTTGTAGTTGCTGATGGCCTGTATGCCCTGCCACATGCGCCGAGGATCAGAGTTGGAAAAGTGCTCCTCTAGCTTTAGCTTGTAACAGTGCTTGGCCTTTTTAATGCCCCTCTTCAGATTAGCCCTGGAAGTGCTGTAGGCCTGTGCATCCCCTGATCTGAAGGCAGTGTTGTGTGCCTTCAGCAAGAGGCACACCTCCTTGTTCATCCATGGCTTTTGATTTGGGTATGTGGTGATCTGTTTCTGGGTTGTTACACTGTCAATGGTGGTGTTAATGTATTCCAGAACAGAGGAAGTGTAGCTGTTAATGTCTGTGTGAGAGCCACATGTGGCCTGGGAACCAAACATACTCCAGTCTGTGTGTTGAAACCTGTCCTGGAGTGTGGAGTCTACCCCCGCTGGCCACACTTTGATGGTACTCACTGATGGCTTCACACGGTTGATGAGGGGTGAGTATTTGGGGGTGAGGAACAAAGAAAGGTGATCTAATTGACCCAGGTGGGCGAGGGGGGTCACAGCGTAGGCTTCAGCCATGTTTGTGTATACATGGTCCAAAGTCTTGTTTCCCCGTGTGTGACAGAAAATGTTTTGATGGAATTTGGGGAGCACTGTCTTTAAGTTTGAGTGATTAAAATCCCCCGCAACAATAAAAGTAGCCTCCGGGTGAGCAGTCTGCTGTTTGCTGATGGCTGCATGAAGTTCATTCATAGCAAGCTTTGCATCAGCATCGGGTGGAATATAAGCAGCGATTATAAAGGTGGAGGTAAACTCCCGTGGCAGATAAAACGGTCTGCATTTGACCATCAGAAATTCCAGGTTAACAGAGCAATGTCTCTCAACGATGACAGAGTCTGTGCACCAAGCTTTGTTAATATAAATGCATAATCCTCTGCCTCGGGTCTTACCGGAGTCATCCGCCGCTCTGTCTGCTCGGAATGTTTGATGCTCAGTTAAAGATACAGCGTTGTCTGGTATCCCGCTGTTTAGCCTTGTTTCTGTGAAAATCATGACATTACAGTTCCATAATCTTTTGCTGTGGTTGATGCACAGTCGAATCTCATCCATGTGGTGTGGTGTTAGCTTTAGCTTAGCTCTTAGCTTAGCTATTAGCCCGCCGCGCTTCCCCCGCCTTTGTTTACGTTCGCACCGCCGCCTTCGAGCACTTCCGCCCGGCCGGGCAGAGCGCTCAGCATTTCCGGGCAATCTCTGGGATGAGTCGTAGATTGCTGATAAAACTGTCCGAAATGCACAAACCAATATCCAAGATCTCCTGTCGGGTGTACGATGTAAAGGCATTACTGTTCTGCACGAACAGACCCGAAATGAGCAGGAAAAATACTGCTAAATTGCAGAAACTGGAGAGATGCCGAGTCTCGCGATGTGTACGCGCCGCCATCTTGGTCATAATCATCATTATTTTATAATCATAAAATAAGAAAGTATGAATAATTTGTATGGATCTTTAAGATCATATAAAATAATATATTTAAAAATGTTTTACATCTAGATCCTTTCACACAAAATTGCCACCAAAATATAAAATAGTTGCAAACTGACATGACCATAATCTACGAAACCACTAAAACAATATATTTGAAGATACTTTTCTCATGGGAGACTATCCTCAGACAAAATTTAAAACCAAACTTTGTTTGTCCAAGCAGCTTATTATTACCTGGAGTTTTTAAAGATTAAATAGTTAAGGGTCACGGTTGTGGATCTTTCTGTTCTTCTTGCATGTGTGTGTGTGTGTGTGTTTGTGTGTGTGTGTGTGTGTGTGTGTGTGTGTGTGTGTGTGTGTGTGT
>CAIGQZ010032409.1:26683866-26694814 GCA_903798205.1 Danio tinwini | reverse complement strand
GTGTGTGTGTGTGTGTGTGTGTGTGTGTGTGTGTGTGTGTGTGTGTGGGAAGTGGGTGTGTTTTGTTTGGGTTATCTTCACCGCGTGGTGTGTGTGTGTGTGTGTTTACATTCATCCGCTAGGTTGTCTTGTGTCTTGTTACATCTCACATCACTCAGGTGTTTTCTATCAGTCACAGCTGTTGCGCCCTCCGTGCGCTATATATGTTCAGTGTTTTGTAGATAGCGTTATCAGTCCGTTGTTTGTTCACTCTTGTGTCTGCTCCCTGTTAGACGCTCTCGCTCATTCTGATGGAACCAAATTTCATTTGGACCTAAGGCACGTCTCCGTTTCTTTGATGTTGTTACAACTGACTGCTCTGATGACAACATTATCTGTGAGAGACTTGAGATCCTGTTTCTCGGATGAACTTTTACCGCTGTTTAGCGTGTTGTATTCTTGGTGTGAGCATCCTTGCTTAACACAATAACTGGTGAGATCAATTCCAGTTGTTACTCTTTAATAAATCATCTTGCAATTACTTGCATTTGAGTCTCCTGTGTATATCATTGTGACAGTTAAGTGTACATAGTTATGTTGTAAAAAATTTTAAAACAAAACAGTCTTGTGTTTTGTGAGTAATTAAGAATGATGTGTGTCTATGTTGCTATCAATCAAAATGCAGTTTCAGTTTGCAGTGCATCTGGAAAGAACTCAGAGCGCTTTACTTTTTCCACATTTTGTTTTGCTACAGTTTTATTCCAAAATGCATTACTTTCCTCATAATTGTATAATCATTACCACATAATGACAGCGTGAATGAACTCTGTGTCAATTCTTTCCTATTTTATTAAAAATTAAAAACTAAACAATTACATAAGCACATACTGTGAGTATAGATCGCAAGTTCTGTCATTACAAACATAGTTTGGTGATTGTTGTTTCCCGAATTTACAATGATCATTCATAGTGTCGCAAACTTGTGTGGTTGGAACTACACCTCTAGAGCTGTACTGTAGTTAGAGGCATACAATTGTTCCTGTCTGTGTTCAATTCCAAGTTATCCCCTATTCCTTTCCAACACTTTAAATGATTTTGAAAGCTTAAATTTGTCTTGCTAACATTTTTTATTTGATTTAATACAATTCAGTTTAACAATCTTTAGGCTGACAGTTGTGCTTACTTCCTAGTGCACTCCAAACGCAGCTATAGCTTGAGAAGAAAGGTGACTCTTATTATTTATGGCGCAGTAGGTAGTGCTGTCACCTCACAGCAAGAAGGTCGCTGGTTCGAGCCTCAGCTGGGTCAGTTGGCGTTTCTGTGTGGAGTTTGCATGTTCTCCCCGCGTGGGTTTCCTCCAGGTGCTCCGGTTTCCCCCACAGTCCAAAAACATGCAGTACAGGTAAATTGGGTGGGCTAAATTGTCCGTAGTGTATGTGTGTTAATGAGTGTGTATGGATGTTTCCCAGAGATGGGTTGCGGCTAGAAGGGCGGCCATTGTGTAAAGCATATGCTGGATAAGTTGGCGGTTCATTCCATTGTGGCGACCCCGGATTAACAAATGGACTAAGCCAAAAAGAAAATGAATGAATGAATGAAGTAGGCATATCTGTCCTGTATGTATATGGAAAAAAATCTGCAGTTATTTCAGTATAGTGTCAAAATTGGAGAAGTACTTTTTACCAAATGAAACCTAATGGATTTATAGTGTTTAACAGTGCAGTCAATGTTTACATTTGATCAGTATGTGAATTTCCTGAGAAAACAAAATCATTGCTATAACATCTTGATCAAGATGTACCAGTTGAGCCAAACAAATCCCAAAAAACAGTGCAAATAAAAGCAAAAGTTTATGTGTCATGTCTTGTTAATGTAGGGGTATTAATAATAATTTTGTAAACAGTTTTATGGGTTGCGTTTCAGAGAAGTGACAAACAATACATACAGTACACTCATATGGGCCAAATGGCAAATCTTCCAGGTACTTCTACTCTGCAGCACAGACTGATCTGACAAATCAAAAATTGTCTCAATATAAAGGTTTATTATAGTTGATTGAGGAAGTCAAAACCACAGTTTAAAAGATGGATTCCCAATGTACTTAGTGAGTAAATTAAATTTTGAACAAAAGCAGCTTTAAAAAAACTTTTCAAAGCTGTTTATTAACTTTTAGTCCAATTTACCCCATAATACCTTTTTATTTGCTGTGTTTTGAGGGGTTTTTTTGCCTCAGTGCTCTGCCTCTTATCACACCACTGAATTTCAATAAGGCTGAGAGGTCACGACTCTACTATGGCCACTCTGAAAAAAGCAATTCCTGTAGTTTCAACCACTGTGTTTGTGATTGATTCTAAAGTTTTGTATCAATGTCATGATCACCAACTTTTTTCTGGAGTTTCAGATTACAGAAAAAAGGCAGACATTTTTTTTGAATCATACGACTTCTGGTAGAAAGCAAGCTTGATGTATTACTTTTTGAATGCTCTCTCCGCATTCAGCCACAGCGATCCTTCAGATCTGCAGATGTTTTGCTGTCCAAAGTTTGTGGCAGTAAAAGGATTATGTGACATTTGTGAATGAGATCAATCTCAGGGCTAAGCAAGTCTTCTGAGCTAGTTTCTGAAGGACCAAGTGTCAGAAAAAAAGCATTTGTCATACAAAAGTCAACACAGGCTTATTGGAAGCGTGCTTCAATATAAATTTTTATGAAACCACAAAAAAAAATAACATACTAAAACATACATTTGACTACAGTTTGTAAGTAAAATGAACGCTATGGGGGAGTATGATGCTAACAACTTTTGGTCTTTTTCACACTAATGATATATACAGTGACATATCAGTAAATAATGGATTATTTTCATCCAGCTTTTTGCACAACATCAAAAAAATATCACAAAATAACTTAAAAGTGTCTGTGATTTGTAATTTAATATGTTTTCTTTACCTTTTATAGACAATGTTTTTCTTGTAAATGTGATGTAGAGCGCTCGGGTTCAAGTACCAAGGCATAGCTACTTGTCGCAGTGCACTTTTCTCTGTTTTATAGTGGCCAAGAGAGCTTAATGTGCTGCAATTTAAGGGTGCTTTTACACCTGTAAATCAATAATTTTGTTCCAAAACAGGGATTCAAATTGTTACAATGTTTATTTTTGGTGCGATTCGCTTTCACGCGGCAATGTTTCTAAAAGAGACAAAAAAAGTTAAAACAATTCACGTATGAGTAAACTCTCATCACATTGGTTAGAGTTTCACAGTTACTTTTTTGACGGATTTCGCTCAGCTGTCATATGTGGTCATTTTAATTTATGATGATAAGCAATATAAAGCGAAAAGGTGCACTTTAATTTTGACACTCGCAGACATCGTCAATCAATATAAATAAATAAAAAATTATTCAAAATTGTAAAATGTAATTATTTATTGAATCAATCTATTTAAAAAAAACGTTGGCCAGAATTATGCATTATAGGCTTAAATTATAGTCTTATCCCGATTTGGTGTTGATCCGCGATTGAGAGTTTAACATATGCCAAACGAACCGTGCTAACTGGGATAATGAGACAGGTTCCAAAACGAACGTCTAGGTGTGAAAGCACCCTCAGAAAACACATGCAATTACAAAAAACAGCAAACTAAGAAAAAATCTTTATCGGTTTGACAGCAAACATATTGCAAATTCTCACAACACAAACTAAAAATCTCACAGCAAATAGCATGGAACACAATGGAAGTGTTTTAAGGGGACCCAAAAATGTGACGGACCTGGCTATTTAGGTTGTGGATATTATGGCTAATAATATACAAAAGGCAAGGGAATCGTGTAAAAAGGGTGGTAAAATAAAGCAGCACAATAAGCAAATCCCTGTTTTTGCTGTCACATTTTTGGGTTCCCTTGAAACACTTCCTTTGTGTTTTATGTTATTTTGCATGTGTTGTTAGAAAATGCAGGGCATTTTATTAATTTGTTTGCCTTGTGAGAATTTTATTAAACCAGCAAGTTTCTTTTTTGACCGGAAATGAGACAGGCTTCCACCAAAAGATAATAAGTATGTACAAGAGGCATCATTGTGGAAAAAATACTTTAAATAATCTTTACATTTTAACAAAAACTTTAAGTCCGAATTTGCCGGGGGTTTAGATAATAACTTCAGGATTAACTATATATTTTATTATGTCAATAATTTGAAAATGTCTCAATAAGTTACAATTTTTGATAATCCAAGTCTTACTAGGAATGTCCAGGTTCATCACAAGTTACTTTTATCTCAGTCTAACTGGCAAACACGTGGCTATACTGAAATGAGCAAAGATATTGATTCCTGAACCTAATTTCATTTGAATGCACTTTATTTATTATTAGATGCAACCTTTACTGATCATATATACTATTGATTACTCTTTACATATCATATGATAACTGCATGTTTATAACTCAACAGTGACTCTTCTTCTCTGACATGACCACTTTCAGCATCCCTGAGATGATAATCAGCTCACATTCTCCAAGAAACTCACATCTGTAATCTAAAAACTGTTGAATTTTGAGACATTCCCACAAGGACTCCTCAAGCAAATGTGATCCAAATCCAACATTCTCTGCTCATAATTTAGTTGTCAGGACATTAACAACCTTCTTTCTGACCCTTGTAACTAAACATGCAGTGTTTGCATTACTAAAAGGCGCTTCACAAACTGTTGACTTCAGACGTGACCAGAACAAATAAAAGGTGATTTATTTAACATATTACAGAAAACAATGGATCCACAAAGCAACGTTAACATCAGCAGAGCCTCTCTCAATGGATACTAATTAGCAGAATGTAACTACAGGGCATACAAAAAATTTGATGTTCAAAACAGAAATCTAAAAAGTATAAATGTTCCCAGAGGCTTGTTCAAAGCCAAGGACAGTGATTATAATAATAATTCACATTATAATTATTAGAACTATGCCAAAAAATCATTCAAGAAATTGATTCTGCATCAATTCTGAGATTGTAAAAATGCATGACTATTCCTTCCTGAATTGAGTCTGTGCTTAGTTTCTAACTGCAGGTAGCACTCTATAGGCTATATATTTAACCATGCACTCAAATAATGAGGAAGAGTGCTTGCGCTTTCGGCTGAGGCATGTAAATGTACTTTATATTTATTTATATCACAAGATTAATGTAAACATAGCTCACTATAAACACTTTTGTAATTCACTTAAACCTCCCCTAACTATACAATTTTTTTTATTTTAGCTTAGAGTAGCATGTGGCAGTGTTTCCCAACCCTGTTCCTGAAGGCACACCAACAGTACACATTTGCAATCTCTTCCTAATCAAACACACCTGATTCAACTCAGCAGGGCATTAGAAGAGACTACAAAACCTCAAAAGAATGTGTCAGATAAGTGAGACATCCAAAATATGTACTCTTGGTGTACCTCCAGGAACGGGATTGGGAAACACTGGTGTAAGGAATTGGAGTACGGCTGTTTGTAAAGCATACAGCGCCATCTCTTGTTCAAGACTAAGCTCAGAATCGATTCAAGAGTGAATACTGATACATTCAATGATTAATTTTCTTTTCAGCTTAGTCCCTTTATTAATCTGGGGTTGCCACAGCAAAATGAACAGCCAACTTATCCAGCATATGTTTTACGCAGCAGATGCCCTTCCAGCTGCAACCTAACATTGGGAAACACCCATACACTCCCATTCACACAAATACACTACAGACAATTTAGCTTACCCAATTCACCTATAGCACATGACTGACCCAGCCGAAGGCTCAACCATCTTGCTGTGAGAATACTGATGCATTTTGAAAATTTCAGAATCAAAGCAGAATCAATGTCTCAAATGATTTTTTGTTATAAATATAATGACATCAATAGTGATATCACTGGAAACACTTTCAGAAAACGTCTGAAGATTTCTCAGCTGATGAATTCTAAAAACACTGACAGCAAATCAGAATAAATTCTGCTTTAAAGAGTTTGGGCAATTGAAGTGACCGGCGAACAAATTTGTACACTTATCATAAACTGAACAATGATAACATTTACATGCACATTCTTAGCAACTTGACAATGCAAATTTTAAGTAATTTAAATGTGTTAACCTTTTCCTTTATCAAAGTATGGTCATAAACTGCATATACTGATTGTTAAAGCTAGATTTCCCCATCTAAATGCATATGATAGAAACTGAAACTGATGTTTACTGCAGATTTAAGTGCATCATTGGAAGGCAAACATTTTGCAGTTCGATAGGAAACATATCATCTGATGCTTTGTTGCTGAAAAGAATAAAAAAAAAAAAAGAACAATAATTGTTCACAACCCGTTCTTCATTTTGATTTAACAGTTATATGATTTAGCATGGCAACCAACCAACCAACAAAAAACACAAAAAATATGTTGGGATGTCCCTACCAGAAAATAAAATAAGTTTTTCTAATATGACTTAGCATTTATTGATTATTGGTAATACTGGTATTGGTATTGTAACGTAAATAGAAGAGCAGACTATTTCAATAAGCTTATTTTTGGTAAATGAAGTCACTACAATTTACAAGCACCTCAAAGCCCAACAGGTTCTATCCTAATTTGCAATTAAGTGCAGATAAAGTATACATTAAAATGCAACATCAAGCTACAAATAAAAGCGATGAACAAATGAACTCTTTCCTACCTGAATATAAAATACAAAACCAGAAACTTACTACTAACTGCAGAGCAAGTTGAGGAACACTCAGACTGTCCAGCCTAAACCAACTAAGACATTAAATGACCTTGGGCTGGTTTAAACATTTTTTAGTCAGACTCTCAAACACTACAGAAAAGTCTGAATGTTACAACTTGGAAGTACTGCCAACTTACAGTAAGTAAACTCGATAATACTGATAACAACAGGACACATGAAATTGCAAATGGAGATCAGATCAAATATTCAGTAACTTTCTTTAAAAGCCTCTGTACCTGCAAGAGTAAATTCCCAAAGACCTTAAAGGGAAAGTTCAGCCAAAAATGTTTTACTCTTCTCCATTTGTTCCAAACCTGCTTGAGTTTCTTTCTTTGATGATTGAAAAAGATTAAAAAGCTGCAGCTATTGACTTCCATAGTATTTTTTGTTCCTACACAGTAAACAGTTTGAGCGACATGGTGGCGCAGTGGGTAGCACTGTCACCTCACAGTAAGAAGGTTGCTGGTTCAAGCCTCAGCTAGGTCAGTTGGCATTTCTGTGTAGAATTTGCATGTTCTCCCGTTGTTCGCATTGGTTTCCTCCGGGTGCTCCGGTTTCCCCCACAAGTCCAAAGACATGCAGTATAGGTGATATGGATGAGCTAAATTGTCCGTAGTGTATGTCCTGGTCCTCCAGGTTAGGGATTGAGCATTGGGCTAACGACCCACCTTGTAAAAATTAGATGTTACGAAACACCAATATGGTGAGGCTTATTATTAATTTCAATATAAACGGCCCTGGGAGTAAGTAAGTAATTAACAGTTTCCTTATTTTGTGTTTCACAAGTTTTTTTTCGTTTATTTACGGTTGTGAATAGCCTTATGGGAGCTTGATCTCTGCTCTGTCTGCTTTTGATGTTAAAAATGTACGGTTTAACAAAGTGTTTTTTATTGACATTTTAGTAGTTTGAAATAATATAATGAATAAGATTGACAAACATTATATAGAGAAATAAGTCCTGGTACTGGTAGTTTATTACAAGGTTTTTTTTACATAATAGACAACACCAACCCAGACAATATATCACTTTAAACTTTTAAACATGTTAATAAATGTCACTTTTTCAAACTTTTTAAGTTTATAAGTTGTTGAAAAAAAGATTAAGGTCCCATAATGCAATTCTAAAGCATTAATAAACGGGGGAAAAGTAAAACATGAATTATAAAAAAGAGAAACACTGCTGATTTAAGGATATTTTATTAAAGTGAAGACGTCAATAGCTGCTGTTTTTCAATATTTTTCCACATATATTCTTTTGTGTTCAACAGAAAAAAAATGCATACAGGGTTGGAAACAATTGGACGGTGAGTAAACAATGGACAGAACTTAGATTTTTGGGTGAACTATCCCTTTAAACAAGTGAAACATTTTCTCAAAGATAAGCAGTCTAGACCGCGGCCCCACAACTAGAGTCATTGATAATGAGAGAACAGGCTATGTTAAACACTGTTGTTATTGATGTTGTGTGGAACGGTTGGGCTTCAGGGATAAGCGATTTGTCCCTGTGAGATTGCCGCCCTGGCTGCACTGAATACAAAAGGCATGAGTTGGGCCCAGAATCTGATTGTGACAAATGAAGGCGACTTCAAGGTGCTCACTGACATTCCCTTTGGTGCACTGAGATGTGCCCGGACTGGCCCTCGCTGTATGCTCTCAGAATAAAAATCTGCATCTTTAAGGCTAAATTCAAATGAGCAAAAAAACTTTTTTAAAGGACTGAGTACATTTGTGGTATGTATTAGGTGTATAACCATACCTAATAATATTAATAAACTGCAATATAAACATGTGATAATCTGTATCACTGATGTAAAGTATATGAATTGTGATACTGAGCTTCTTTTTTAAACAAGAGTCAACTTACTGTATTTGTAAGGTATAATTCACCCAAAATATGATTTTTGTTTTCATATACTACAATGATTATTAACATATTCAATTTAAACAATTCAAACAATTTAAAGTCTATTCAAGTCCACCATACCAAGTCTTTACAAAACCTTGTATTATAACCAACTGTAGGCCTATATATTAATTTGTTCATCTTCCTTCGTCTTAGTCCCTTATTTATCAGGGGTTGCCACAGCAGAATGAACCACCAATTATTTATCATTTAAAGAAACATGAAGCAAAAAGGGGAAAAAGTGTGTTTGTTTTCTAATACCATTGCGAATTTTTACCAACGTTATAGACTTAAGACCCTAAAAAATCAGTCATGCATTCATTCATTTTCCTTCAGCTTAAACTCCCTTTATTCATCTGGGGTAGCCACAGCAGAATGAACCGCCAACTTATCCAGCATGTTTTACACAACGGATGTCCTTCCAGCCGCAACCCATTACTGGGAAACTATGCACATATTTATTATTTAATTTCAAGGGCCTTGTCGATCTTTTCAACCAGCCTACACTACCTGACAAAAGTCTTGTCGTTGTTGCCAGTTGTCAGAGCAACAAATAATATCTTGACTTCTTGTTGATGATTTAAAAAAATGACAGAAGGTTGATTTTACCGATGAATCATCTGTTTAACTGCATCCCAATCTGTTGAACTGCATCCCAATCTGTTGAACTGCATCCTAATCATCACAAACACTGCAGAAGACCTATTGGAACCCGCATGAACACATGATTCTCATAGAAATCCGTCAAGTTTGGCGAAGGAAAAAATCATGGTTTGGGGTTACATTTAGTAAGGGGTGTGTGAGAGATCTGCAGAGTGGATGGCAACATCAGCAGCCTGAGGTATCAAGACATTTGTGCTGCCCATTACTAACCACAGAGGAGGGCAAATTCTTCATAGCACTCCCTCTCATACTTCAGCCTCCACATCAAAGTTTCTGAAAGCAAAGAAGGTCAAGGTGCTCCAGGATCCAAATCCTCTAAAGGATTGTAAGTCTGCATTATTTAGGGCAACCGGAGTCGGGAACACCTCCCTAAAGACATTGTAATTTGAATGGCATCTGCGCTAATGTTAGTCTTTTTTGTATTATTCCCGAGGTTTCCATAATCCTGGACCAGGCTGTACCCTGAGCAGCTGCTGTGGCAGTCAGGGAGGAGTGGAGAGCATGAGACTGATCCTTGTAAGACCCCAGTGACAGACGAGTCCTCGCATTGATCCTGAAGGGCCAGCCTGTACACCAGCCGGTGACCTCTTCCCCCTGCAGCTGCTCCACGATGTACTTCCAGCACTCTCTAGCCTCCGGCACCTAGACTGCAGCTCCAGCCTGATCTCACGAGGAAACGTAAGTATTTTACGTTTTGTCAGTTTAGTGGCTAATTCGTACGAGTTCGTACAAGTTGAGTCGTACAAAAATGTACGATTTTAAAAAGTAGGAATGGCACGCAACCCTGCCCCTAAACCCAACCGTCATTGGGTGATGAGCAAATTGTACTAAATTGTATGAATTAGATTGTACAAATTCATACAAATTAGCCACTAAATCAAAAAGTTACGAATTGCCGTGAGATTGCGTTGGCAGCTCTGCACAAGACGTTTGGCCATAGGAGAAATGGCTGTGCCCTACTGAGCCTGGTTTCTCTAGAGGTTTTTTAATTCTTCACTTTCGCTAATTGGTGAAGATTTTTCCTCGCTGCAGTCGCCACTGGCTTGCATGGTTCAGGACCTGTGGAGCTGCTCTTCAGTGTTTAAACTCTCAGCAGTGAATATTAAACTGAACTAAACTGAACTGTAACACTAAAAACTGAACTGACACTGTTCCAATTTACTATAATCTTCTATGTGAAGCTGCTTTGACACAATCTACATTGTAAAAGCGGTATAGAAATAAAGCTGAACTGAATTCAAATGAATTGAACTAAAATTGAATTGAATTGAATTGAAGGAGGAGGCATTAAAGATGAATCTAAAGAATCTTGCCGAACACTTAATTCTTTTTCCACTGCACCATGACTTAACTGTACATTATTTATTTTAAGTGATTCTTTAAAGTCAGACCTTACTGTCCTAATTAAATAATAAAAAATCAAGGCATGATCATATTTTATTTTGGTAAAATAAGCGTAATCTAGAGGCTTTGCCTTTCATATAAGCCACTTCTGATACCAAATGATCAACTAGAAGTCGTTATTATTTGCTGTTCCTAAAACTTGGACAGGCAACAAACATTCATTAAAGCATTAGCCTCATTTCAATTTCAATTCTGTCTACATTTTTAACAAAAACAGTTTTTATTTTTAACTAGCTAGTTAACATTATAGCCACTGTATGTA
>CAIGQZ010032409.1:26604803-26669224 GCA_903798205.1 Danio tinwini | reverse complement strand
ATAATATAATATAATATAATATAATATAATATAATATAATATAATATCTGTAACAATCTGTATATTATCAATATTATAAGGTATCAGCAACATTAGAGAGAGCTAAAGATTAAATAGTAGATCCACCTCTGCTAAACTGTTTTTCTTTGCAGAAATGTTGTGGTTGGCGAGCTAATAAAATATTAAAACTCAAACATTTTGAGCACAGCTATTTAATTTGGCGATTCATGTACTATGGATTCCATCTTCTGTCTCTGTTATGGATTATATTAAAAATGAAATCAGAGAACTTGAGCATTAATAGCAATTTAATATTGTCCTTGTGCTCATCTTCTTGCCACAACTATTTGTATGTACACTGTGATGAATTATATGATGATTTTAAAACAGGTTAATCTCAAATTGATATTGCTTGTGTGGTAAAAAGCCATGATGTAATAAGTAGTATAAACTCCTAAATGCTTGTCTGGTTTGAACCTGAACTGCTTTCTAAACAGAAAAGTTGTGCTGAGTAAAATATTTTAAATAAAATCAGGCACACACTGCAAACCATAGAAAATCATGTTGTTTCATTAAATGATCTCTTCTCATAAATCTTGCATCTAAAAAGGAAAACTCCAACAAATGCATTTGCATAAAGGTCAGCTGCAAAAAAAATGTCAATACCTTTTCACAGCTGCTTTCACAGCATGTGTTTTTAATGCCAAAAAAGGTTTGTGCTGACACAAGCAAATCTCAGCCTAAATCTTTAAAAATCTCCTCATTTTTTTCTTTTAAAAGTATGTGTATAACAGCTACTGCACCTGATTAAAAAAAACAAGACATGGTTAAATGTTTTGCTGATAAGTTTTGTAAATATTTTTTACTAAACACCTGATCTATGCTATGTTTTAAATAGCTGTCACAGAAGCGGCTGGATTTGAAATGTATCCACAAAAAATATACAGCTTAAGCAATACATATGCAACCATTGTAATTAACAGATGGCAAGAATAATTTGGAAACAATTTACTGGCAGTAAAAATACCGTTCAAACAAGTGCTCAATGAACCAAATAAAGATATGGTACACATTGCTTAAAATTAGCTCCTCACACTCCTCATAACATACTATCCTCACTGAATGAAATAAGTGTACATCAAAAGAATCAAAAACCTAAATTTGCACATTTTTTTTTCAACTTGCTACCTTTTATATCTCCAAAAGCTGAGATTTATGCTTGTGTGTCCTTAATCATTAAATTTTCAAGTGTTCTTTCTGAGCCAAATTAACCTGCCAAGTGTAAGGCATCACAGCAGATGGACACAGACGAATCCTGCAGTGTTTTGTGCATCTGCTCAATTGAGCTTCAGACGAAACGTCACACTGAGGTCGTTCATTACTCACACTCGTCACTCACGTATCCAGAACCCAGATTTAGATCGCTTGTTTGGCATCGAGATGACAGATCTGACGTACATAGGCAGATGACAGGCCATAAAATTGCAGAAACTGGACAACGCTCCACATGCCTGTCCCTCAAAACGCGGCCAGGACTTAACAATGTGCTTCGTGTTCATTTTCACAAGCTGTCAGGATTGCCGACGGGAGCAACAGCACTTCTCTCGTGGCAAAATGTTAAAATGAACTTACCTGCAAGTCTCTGCTCGTCTAAAGCTACAGCTATCAGATGTGAAAACCTAAATATGTGAAGAGCAAAACAACTTGCTGAAGCAGAAATCACTGCTGTAAAAGCTGATGAGCTAGCGTTGGTCAAAAACAATTGCTGTAGCCTTTACTCATCATTAGGAATCTGTAACCGCAGAAATCCACAAAAATAAAGAACAAGAATGAAGAACAGAGCAAGGTTTTTGTTTCCACAGTATTTCCTTTTTTTTTATTAATAACCGCTAAAGTCAGTATTTTTAGCCCCTTAAGAAATTACTCTTTTTTTTTGATTGATTGGCTACAGACCATCATCAAAATAATTTAGTTTTCAGAAATTAGTTAATAATCTTTTAAACATGTTAAAATGTGTAAAATCTTCTCTTCGCTCCCAGCACCCAGAACTTTTTGACAAATAAATCAAATTTTACAAATTTTTCTTCAACTGTACACCTATTTGAAAAAAATATGGGAAAAAAAGATAATAGAGGCACTTTAATCGTATCTAGTGCTTTAAATGACTCTTATGAAATACTTTTAAGGACACCAAATAAAAAAAGAAAAGTCATCACTGCCATACTATAGCAATTACAATTGAAGTACAACTGTATTAGCCCTGGTTCAATCCCAACGCATATTTCTTTTAGTGCATCATGAGAAGTTTTTTTCAGTGTTGGCAAAAAAAAAAGTAATATATTGCAATATATTATATCACATGAATATATCACAAAATAACATACCTTCACATTACCTTCCTTACAAAGTAACACATTTAGTTGCTTATTTAAAAGTGACATTAGGTTGTAAAATATTTCTCCCAACACTTTTCATATTAGCTAAGCTAAGGTGTTAAAGCAGGCTTATTAAAGCTTTATGGAGGTGTTAATGAAGCCTAAATTATAAGAATTTTGCTTAGTACATTACACTGAAGCAAGTGCGATTCTTAAAAAAAAAATGAATGAACAAAGGTATAGAGACAGTGCAGTTCAATTCAAAACTTTCATTTTCATCTCCCTTCAATTCTCACCATTATGTTTTCATCTCTGACAAGGATAAATCGTCACAGTTACTGCTGTGTTATGAAATGCTTTAATTATATATACATATTCAGTACACTACGACCAATTTTTGTTAACCCAATTTACCTATAGCATATCTTTTTGATTGTGGGGGAAACCGGAGCACCCGCAGGAAACCCACATGAACACGGGGAGAAAATGCAAACTCTACACAGAAATGCCAAATGCCCCAGACAGGATTCAAACTAGTGACCTTCTTGCTGTTAGGCAACAGTGCCAACCACTGAGCCACCATGCTGCCCTTGTTTATTTATTCTTTTATTTGCAATTCATATGTTTTATCTACATATTTTTAGATAATCACCCCCCTTCCCCCAAGACTAAAGAGGAAATTGCATTTTCAATGCCTGTGAAGGCCAAGTCTTAATATTAATGTAGGAGAGACTAGGCAGACATAAGGCTGAAAATGAGCTGTTGAAGGTGAGGCTTTGCACACAGAGGACATTTTCAAACTTTTTCACACACTCAACAGAATGGGGAAGACGCTTTGTGCATTACAGTGTCAAGAATAATAATAAGTTAATAAGATGTTAGTGATCTATACTGGAATTTTCATGCACACCCATCTCTAGTTTACAGAGAATGGTCTGAAAATACAAGATTTCTGTATTTTATTTTGTGACTTAGTGTTGTGAAGTAGAAATGTAAAATAAATAAAATTATACCCAATAATCAGTAGCTCTTTATGTTTGGAAGCCAATAACCTATATATATAAATGTTTATTACATTAAATTTTTTATGAGCCAAACACAACTGATTTTATTTTAAATCCTTAACAGCAAAACCCAAAGAAGAAAAGTGCAAGAAAATATGTATATCTTTCTTTTCCCAAAATCATTTACAAAATGCAATTCTGGCGTCCTCTTTTAATTCACGGTGAAATACTCCCACACCATCGACATCTTCCCTGTAGCATAATCCCTTCTAATGCGTGCATCTGCTGCATGCAACTTACCAAGCCACAAGTTACTTTTAGAAACATACAGTCCATCTTATAAAATACATGCAACAGCTTCATAATTCATCTTTACTAAAGAAATGTGTTTTATTTACATTGTAGGGTAAAATGTGATATTGTCGAGTTGTTTCCAATAGACATTATTTCACTTATTAATCTTAAGTGAACCAACAATGAATTATTCTTATGTGTTTGACGATCACCACTTCAGCAAGAGTTTATGATTTCTGAAATGAAATAATATTCGTAAACACATTTATGATTTCTGTTAGGGCTGTATTAAGTGCATGCGATTTTTGTATGCATTTGTCAGTAAAGCTGGGTGTGTAACCAGTAGTCAATCTCCAGCACATGCATTCAGATAGAGCAGTGTTTACTGTCTCAATCACCAGCAATCTAATCTTTACACTGCAAAAAAATGCTTTTCTTAAGTAGATTTTTCATCTTGTTTCTAGTACAAATATCTAAAAAATTCTTAAATCAAGAATAATTTTCTAGACAAGCAAAACATGTTGTGTTGTTTTAAGAAATAATATGCCAATATTAAGTGAGCTTTTCCTTAAAACAAGCAAAATAATCTGCCAATGGGGTAAGCTAAATAATCTTATGTCAAAAGGAAAAACAAGATTATTTTGCTTACCCCATTGGCAGATTATTTTGCTTAATATTTGCTTAATATCAGTTAATAAAACTGACTTAATATTGACATATTACTCCTGAAAACAAGACATTATATTTTGCTTGCCAAGAAAATGTTTCTTGATATAAGAACTTTTAGATATTTGGACTAGAAACAAGACAAAACATCTAAAGTTAGAAAAACATTTTTTTGCAGTGTAAAGATCGCTGGTAAACACACATATCACATACAGTATGACTACAAATCTGCTGGTATATGGACTACAAGATCCAATCATGCAACACACACTAGGCATGGCGATATATGATTCTGACAGTATGATAACCATGAATAAAAATTTCACGGTATTGTGATTACTGCTCTAAAATATATTCTTTTTAAATATCTGGGTAAAAAACAACAACTTTATTCCCCCTTGAACACATTATATTTTAATTTGGGAAACATTTAAAATATATTGGAACAGTAAACATGTCAGGCTAAATAGTTAAAAGCAATCATTGATCATTGACTTCTTTATTAGTTTCAAAAACACAAATTTCTTTACAATTTAAAACCGCATCTTTGCATATCTTTTCTCCTGGAGATACTGTTGTCCTACAAAAAATAAAAACGCAACGTAAAAAAAATCGTACATATACCATGGGAACGGTATAACAGAAAATGTTGGTGGTTTTAAAAACCTTGACTTTTCTATACCGCGGTAGTCTTGTTATACAATACTGTGAACATTACGACTCATTTCTGTTGCCTAGTCTTGCCGTGTATCGATCTTTGCTTTGTTTTGTTTGTTTATTCATGACTGCTTCCTGCCTTTGACCATCTGCCTGCTCATTGACTATGATTCTGGATCATTCTCTGCATAATAAAGCCTGCGTTTGGATCTGCACTCCCTTGTCCAGCGTCACTACACAGAGCCATAGTTCGCTGACAAGGCACGCCAAATACTTCATGTGATGTAATGTGATATTCAAATTGCAGAATATAATTTGTGGTAATGACAGTTGTAGTTGTTTGACAACGCTTCTCAGTGAACTATGGCCTTTTGTAGTAAATGCTGCGTTACTTCTCAAAGCACATGGAAATACCGCATTTGACATGTTTTTACTCCAAACTCACTTCAAAAATTTAGTCAAGCACATGCAATAAATTCTTCTGTGAGATGATGTGGATTCTTACACAGAATAAGGCACACAACATATTTCGTAGTATTGTAAGCAACGACAAAGACATTGCATTTTTACATAATTTAAAGGGCACCTATGATGAAAATCATCTTTTGTAAGCTGTTTGGACAGAACTGTGTGTAGGTATAGTGTGATCACAGTCATATTGGGGTGATATAAACACAGTAAGTCTCTTTTTTTCTGATGTTAAAATAGGATCCAAATCCCTTTTGTTTTAAGGCCCACCATAACGTGACGTAGGAGTGCGGTTTTCTTGCCTACCGAATTGATTGACAGCCACATATTAACATGTATCCATAGTAAAACGTATAATCATATCAACAAAATAGGAAGTGCACAAAGCAACTGGGATTAAAAGATCTGTTGAGCTCACTGGGATCATCACTCATCACCAAATGGGATCAAGAATGGGTTTTACAAGTTTAAAACATTTTTAAAACAGTGCATGTTAATGAATTACAGTGATTTACTTCAGCTTTACTAATCACCACAGCCACGTGTCAGTACAATTATAAAAGAAGACACTTCAGTCCTGGTTTGTGGATGTTAAATTGGGTTTATTTTGTACATTAACATAACGGATATCCATACAGCAGTGGATATTAACGTGTATCCTGTCACACTTGTCGTGCAAAAACAGTAAAGTTAAACGCTGTGTGTGTGTGCGTGTGTGCGTGTGTGTGTATGTGTGAACTTTGTAACAACATTGTGTGTGACTCATTGTAGCAGAAAGGCTTGAATTAACTCCACAACAAAATACATCAAATAATCATTGAGAAAGTCCCGACTGTAGTATTTCTCACAAACGTCATGTGAGATCTGCTTCCTTTATGTTTGTCACTTTGCTGTTTGTTTATCTAATGTCGCCGAGGTGGAGATTGAGGTACACTCTGACAGACACGTGGGAATAGTGGGCGGGGAGAACCAGCATTAAAGGCAACAAAAACAGCTACATTGTGTTCAGAGCAGAAAGTTCCAACATTCTAAAAGGTAGAATAAATAATCTGATGAGTGTTTTGAGCTGAAAATTTACAGACACGAGGGACAAAAGACTCATCTTAAATCTTGAAAAGGGGGTAAGTTAGGTGCTCTTGAATATCAGCAATATTATATTAATGCAGATAACCATATGTGGTTTTGTGTTTATCAAACACATTAAATCAATGAAAGTAGTTACATCTTTTGTTTGTTCACCAACCACTGTAGAGATTTCCTGGGATTCTTTAGGGCAAATTTTGTTGTTCCGTGCGAGAGCGCCCTCTGGCCTTCAGAGGAGATTTACTACTGATCACACATTCGTGCTTCCCTGAAAAGATGTGCATGACAATCGCAGCTTTTGCTAAATGGCAAACTTCTTGTTATTGTGCAGCCCTTAATTTCTGTCACAAACATCACTTTCTCTTTCTTTTACAAGAAATGCATGTAATGTTAGTGTCGGATATACATTGCAATAAACCAGTATTACAATTTCTCATCAGCCTTTTCAGACTAGTGTAATTTTTTAAAGCCCATTAATTTAGAGCTTGGCAGCATATTCTTTACATAATTATCCTCAATGTCCTGCTCCTCAAATATTTCACCAGAGAGCAGATTTATACAACCGAGAGAAAGAAAGAGCATTATCCAAAAGTTTTAATGGACTGAGCTGTCTGTCTTCAGGAAACAAACAGCAGAGAGATGAAAACTGTTAACACACCAAGAGGAAAAAAAGCACAGAAGATGATTTTCTTTCCTCAGAGGAAGCTAAACTTACAGAATTTGTTTGATGGCTCAATGGTCTTTGAGCAAGGACTGTTCTCAGCCAACAAAAACAGCGTCAGAGAAAGTCCACCCAGCCATGAAATTGATTCTGTAACAACAAACAAGGGGAATCTGTTTCTCTCCACTGTTAATCAAATCATTTCAGAGAAGATGAAAGTCAAATCATTAGCTTGCAGCGCTACATTCCATTTCATACCAACCTGTTGTCCCATTAACCCTGAAAACTGCTCAATAGCTAATTAAGGCAATTACTCCGAGCATGACATGGCACTTAATCAAGAGTGACAGAACCATCTATATTGGTGGCTTCATTATCATCGGCAGCTCTCGGTTGTAGCTGTAAAATCAAGACTGTGAGCAAATAAAGGAGTACGAATGAATCTAGCTTTAGGCCAAACAAGCGGTATAGATGAAATTTTGGAACGTATCTGAATATGCATCCAATAAGATGTAAACTAATTTTCTAGCCGCCTCTGTATAATCTGCACATAATTACTTTAAATTTCTCAACTGGGACATCAAGAGCTGCGTTTTTTATAAATAAGGTGGAAAAACATTTAAATTAAGTTGAAACATCCCTGTATATGGTTTTGGAGAATCTTCTCGTAATATCTGTTCCTGCTGTGGTCTGACACCTCTGTGGTCAGCACTTCCTCTAAGAGCACAGTGTGACAGACTCCACTCAGGGAGGACCTGTTACAACCCATCCCCAGCGACGGTATTGACCCCCCCCCCCCTCTCTTTTTCATCAAGTCGTGCTCACCAGAACTTGAACTCAGTGTTGCCCTTCAACAGACCACAACAAAATATACCAGTGCTGCAATATCAGAGATAACTAAAAGTTACGTTTTTGGGACTATGATAATATCCACACTGTAAAAACATGCTGGTTTCCACACAATTCCTTTATGTTGTCCCAACACATATCAGTTATGTTAACTAAATAGTTTTTTTACTAATTTAACTGTATTGAACATAAAGCTTAAAAAAAATCTTAAGAATTGTGTTTTTTGATTGAAATTATTTTCCTTCACTTTTGTCAATTGGTGAAGTTTTGTTTCTAGCCACTGGCTTGATTGGTTTGGGATTTGTGGAGCTACGCATCAATGGATTTGCTCTTCAGTGTTTGGATTTTCAGCAGTAAAAATGAAACCACACTGAACTGAACTAAACTGAACTGAACTCTGAAAACTGGACTGACAGTTTCAATTTACTTGAACTTTAAGCTGCTTTGAAACAATCTACATTGTAAAAGCACTATAGAAATAAAGATGAAATAAACTGAATTGTTTTCCACTCATTTTAAATAAGTAGTTTAAACAAGCAGCAAAAGTCTTTTTTTCAGTGCATGCTATACTTCAGGGCTGGGTGGACAATGCAAGTTTCTTGATTTTTAACTAACTTCACTGATTTTGATTAACTGAGTGGTTCTTAAAGGGGGCTTTTTATGCTTATAATTTTTTATGCTTTTTCACTTTTTCAACCTCAGTGTGCAGTTTAGCTGCGTATGCATAAGGAATATATGCAAATTTTTTACAAAGCTCAAAGTCCAGCTTAAATGTAGATGTTCTCTTTACATACATTTATTTTCCGTGAATACAGCAAATGACTGAGTAAGACTACAACACTCTTTTTCTGAACATTAATTTGACAAAGTCAGAATTGGCTAGTCACCAATATTTGACACATTTATGAGTGTTAATTACAAATCCTATAAAGTTGTTTTTTTTAAACATCAGTTGCACAGCATTATTTGTTGGGAGTTAATTTATGTGATTTATTTGTTATGCTTCTATGAAACATAAATCCTTGAAGGCATATTTATGCTCTCTGATTTTAAAGGTGCACTGTGGCACTTTTTAGGGGATGAACATTAGAGTGCATTAAAATAATTTTGCAACTGAGGCAGACCTTAAATTGTATTATTCCCTGATCAGTGTCCTGACTACTACTAGGGAGATGATTGAGATGCAAGTCACTGAATCATTCATTCAAACTGATTTAAAAAAAAATAATTGAAATTACGTGATAATATAATTTTTCAAATAGACTGCAGGACATTAAAATTCATCTGAACCTTGAATAAATGACGTGTTAATTTGTTAAGCTGTTTATTCAGAATGAAGGGAGAATCATGATATCTAACAAAGATGTTTCATAAAAAATTTGTGATGCTTAGTTTATCCAGAATCATGCAGCTCTGAGTTACAGAAGTGTGCAGAACTGACATCACAACCTCTAAAAATGATCTTGAGAGCAGTCTATCATCATTTCACCAAGCTTTTTCTAATTAAATAACATAAATTACAAAATTCATATTTAGTAGGTAATGTGCATTTAAATATAGCACATTTATTGTGTACTGCCATACACTCAAAGCATTTTAAAATGCACACCATCAGCAATGTGCAGATGATGCAACGACAGCCACAGGACAGTGGATGGGGATGATTGGGAGGCTAAAAGTGCCGATGGAAGGAGTTTGGCCAGGACACCGGGGTTACACCCCTAGTCTTTTACAAGATGTGCCATGGGTTTTTTTAATGACCAGTGTGTCAGGACCACGGTTTAACATCTTATCTGAAAGATGGTGCTCACTGACAGCATAGTGTCATCACTATACTAAGACATTAGGACTCACAAAGACTGCAGGTTGAGCATATCCTATGTTTTCTCTTGTAGCTTGATAATACTTGAATTGAACCACTGAAAGCATATAGTCTGTTTTGATGATGCTTTTAATACTATTCTGGACTTGAAAATGTCATGTCAAACCTTTCTGTCTATAGAGGACGGGGAAGCGCTTATGTATCGTCTAAAATACAGTATCTAAATTTTTATTCTGAAGACGAACTAAAACTTTAGGGGTTTGCAATGACATGAGGGTGAGTATTTAATAACAAAATTTACATTTTTAGATGAACTAACTCTTTATATACAGTTAAGGGTGTGCATTAAGAGCAATATAAGTAGCACTTCTGATGAGTAGTCCAGATGCCCACACGCAACTTTTTTTTTTAAATCGAGGGTGCATTTTGGTTATACTTGGTTAAACTCCTATTTTAGCTGCACTTCACTGGTTACCCATTAAATACAGAATTGATTTAAAAATTTTATTATTTGTTTACAAAGCTACCAATATAAGTCAGTATTACTGACTTGCTCTGTGCGTTTACCCCCTCTCGTTCATTGAGATCTTATGATCTCAATTGAGTCACTGTGCCTAGAACAAGCCTTAAAAAACGAGGTGATCGAGCGTTTGTAGTTGCTGGTCCTAAACTCTGAAACACTCTACCAATTCACATTAGATGTTCCACCTCCATTGTCTGTGTTTAAAGTCCTTTTAAAGGCCTATTTATTTTTTCTCGCTTTTAATACTCCTTGACCACTCTTATATTGCTTTAATTTGTTAAATGTTTCTTTTATATTGTCCTTTCCTCTCTGTCTTTACTACTCCCATGTACAGCACTTTGGTTATTTTTAAATGTGCTTTATAATTAAATGTTGTATTGTATTGTACTTCAGCAGCACATTGAACATTATGTGCACAATAACACAATGCTCGTAAACACACCCTAAGCTGACACTGAAGAAAATAAATTTTTGGATAAAACAACGCTGTGATTTTCACAGCGGCAACACAAACACAAACGCAGGGGAGATAGACAGTGATTCTGAGAGCAGCATTTACAGCAAATCTGAGAGCTGTGTGGAAGTGGAGGATTTTCAGTCCATACTATTGTAGTGATATTACTGTAAACTTAGTAACTAAATCATTTTGAATAAGGAATGTCTTTAAAAACTGAAAGAGTACTGCTGATGATACTAACTAACTTTGCCATCTGAATAAAGATAAACAAAAACATTGATCGCACACACCAAATCCGTAAAGAAATTTAAATCAACACCTACTTCTTTTTTAAAAGAAGACGACTGGCAAATCCGGATTTCACCATTTCAAGATTTGAAAACCTCTCAGGTAAAAAATGTTCCTTACAAGCATATATTTGTCACGTGTTAGAAGACCACTGTAATCCACACATGTGGACCCACACGCGAGCTTTGCTCTCATAGTGTGGAAATGGAAACAAAGCCTCGTTGTAGAACATTTCAAGAATTCACACTTAGCACATGATTTATACATAGCTTGTTTGGCATGCTGTCCTGGGAGAGAGCCCTGAGCTTAAGGGTTCCTCGGGCCCAGGGCTCCCCCCTTTCGCAGGGCGAGGGAAAATTGAGCTCAGGTCAATCTCAAACTTCCACGCTGCTGAGGCTAAGGTGAACTTCCTGAGAGTAAGACATTAGAAAAAATATTTAGGCTTATTTTATCTCTAATATAGAGCCTATTTTGATGGTGAGAGGAAACCGGGGAACCCGGGGAAAACGCACGCAGACACGGGGAGAACATGCAATCTCCGCACAGAAATATCAGATGGCCCAGAGAGGACCCGACGCCATTGGTATTCTTGATGTGAGGCAACAGTGTTAGTCACTGGGCCACCATGCCACCCATTCTGGATAAAGGTGGAAGAAGGGGAGGAGGGGGATTTCTTCCAGATGAAGATAGTTGTAGAAAGGAAATGAGAGTATATATAGTGACTCGGGATCCTTTGATTGAAGGATCATGATTAGCTAATGTGGGCCAGCTGGGTCAATCATAGTATGTGCTCCACTCAAAATTAGTTTAATATTAAACTTTATTTATAAACTCAACACTGATGACCCATGTCTCCGAACAATTCTTCTTCTTCTATTTACTTGAATTATGGTTGGCAACACAACGTGGCATCTCTCTGAACACGATAACAGGTAAAAGGATATTAATAAAGTTGCATCTCGTTCACAATAGAGCGTGCTGATTGGTTCCAAGCAAGTCTTATAATTTAATAAACAGATATACTGAAAGCTCTATGATGTCTTGTTGTACTGGCCAATCTCTATGCTGGATATTACACAATGATCTCATCGCTGTGAGGTTGCTTCAAAATGTCTTCTTAAACCGGAAGAAAGAATTTGCTCTACACAATGCAAAAACAACCAATTTTCACTTGTTAGCTAAATATATGTCCTAATAGTGTTTTTAGCAATGTGGGACTTATACTGTATATGACTGTCAACATCTCAAAAAATGTGTTTTGGTGTTTCGTGATCCTATAAGAATAACAAACGAGACATTATCCCCATAATGACTATATAAAAAACATATATGTAACAAATACTTTTATTTTCTGTTTATTACTATTTTGATTTCTATTTTGAAAAGATGTGTAATATATAGTGATATACAAGCATATCTGACTATCAACCTGTCATATCTGAAGGCCTCAGTCCTGCTGAAATGAGTGACAGTGGATATGCACCATAAATATTTCCGACGACTCCCAGATGAGTTGCATTAGCAAAGGGGATGAAAGCCCTGCTGGATAGCTTTAACTTTGATCTGCGTTCATTAGACAGGAGCGCTGGACAGGTTTATTGCTGTGATTGCAAGTGCTGTGCAGTAATTAAACACAGCAGTAGTGTTACCCTCCTCTGCATGTTGTTTGTCTTCTTTACATGAAGCGAAAACCATTTATCAAAGTCATGTATAAACAAACGTCTGTCTACATTCATTTTGAGTTTCAAAGCCCACAGGAACCATGTTGCAGTGCCAGTGTTGATGAAAAAAGGAATCAGTGGGCAGAGGAACAGATTACATGGAGCGAAAACAAGCTCATTTTATTCAAGGTGTAGTTTATTATTCCATCATGTTAAATGTAAAAAAAACATATATAACTATATAGAGCAGGGATGCCCAAACTTTTACATTAATTATTATAAATTATTAATTATTATTATTATTAATATTATCGTATTAATGTAGTATAACCTATATATTTAATTATAAATTATTGCAATGAAAAACATTAACAATCACATTTATAACACAGTAGAGTTCAATGCTGAATAGTCAAGCAGAATCTGCCTTTGACTCATATCTTACCAAAGTCTCTGCATTGTTGTGTGACATTACAAAATCTGATTAATTTACACTATTTAATTGAAACTTTCAATTTCAGTTAGCAATCTTGAAACCATCCCCATCATTCTCCCTCTCTTTTCAGATGGGATGATGGGCCAAATCAAATGTTACCGGGCCCTAGTTTGAGCATCCCTGATATAGAGAATCCGACTATGATATAAACTGTATTATTCTGTATTTTCATTATCAGAAAATGTATTACTTATTTTTACATATACACTTTGCATCACCTTTCTAGAAGTTTGAAATAATAATCACACAAAAAATGTCCAATGTTTTTAGGTACACTCTAAGGTTATTTCAAACTAATTGCTGGGTTAATTTTTTTTATTAAATGAATAGGACCAAATTTAACACAATGTTTGGGCTACTCCATATTTTTCCCAATTTGGTATTAAATAACCCAGCATTTCTTAGAGTGTAGCAATGAACTTAAGAAAAAAAGACTTTTGCTTAAAGAGATTTTACCTCAGAGTTTACCCAAAAACAATAATGTACTCTTTATTTTCTCCCCCTCAGGTGTTTTCAAACCAGTTTGAGTTCTATTAGATTAGATTCAACTTTATTGTCATTATACATGTACAAGTACAAGGCAACGAAATGCAGTTGAGGTCTAACCACGAGTGCAATAGCAGCAAGTGCAGGATACAGTTATAAGTGCAATTATCGAAAAACTATGATGATATTTACAGATGGATGTACTATGAACATTATATACAGTTTGCATTAACTATGATCAGAGGTTTACAATAGATGAGTATAGTGCAGTGGGTGTTTCTCAGTTTTGGGTTGTGGCTGGATTGGGAAAACTCTGCATAAAACATATGCTGGATAAGTTGGCGTTTCATTCCGCTGTGGCGACCCTTGATTAATAAAGGGACAAGGCTGAAAAGAAAATGAATGAATGAAAGAATGATTGGAGGATTGAGGTTTTCAGCATTTTTCTAAATAACGTAATTTTGCAACTATCCCTTTAAGTTTTGTGAATTTTTCTCATTAATGACATTTTGTGCTACAATATGACAAAATAGTAATTCAAAACCATATACGGTATACTGATCAGTCATACAATTAACAAGCAGCCTCTTATGCTCACCGAGGCTGATCAAAAATGAAAATGTAAAACATTATTTCAGTTTAAAATAACTATTAGGGAGAGATATTAGACTTTAAAATAGTTATTCTTTTTTTTCTGTCATGGTAAAGTTCAAGTTTCAGCATCTCTACTAGAGTCTAGTAGGAAAGCTTAAAATAATTGCTTTATTTTAACATAATACATACAGTTTTATATCTTTATAAATAAATACACATCCTTTAAAACATTATAAATGTGTCTTAGCTGTGATTTTCTATGAAATGTCATTTGTCTTCATTGAAGGAGGAAAAAACTCCAAGAATTTAAAAAAACTGATAATTGTACATGACAAAAGTCATCACAAAGACTTCTGTACTAGAGATCTCCATGTCAAGTAATTATACATAACAATGCACAATTATACAAAACAAGTTTTATCCAATATTTAGACAATATGACTTTTAGTTTTATTATGAAGTTGAAGCACAGTTTAGTTCTTGTAAAGAAATCAGCCTGATTTTGACAACTTCATCAATGTTGGAAACTTCAAGCTGGCAATCTAGAGCAGTCTTTATTGAATACCTGCATGACTTTCCTGTATTTGAGTCTGGCAACAAACCCATTCATGTCTGCAGAGCTAAAGAATTAATTCATCACACAATTAAAGCTAAACACATTTTGCATGACTGACCACACTGCAGGAAAGTGGCTTTTAACCACTGTTCCCAACATGATGCCGACTTTCCCCTACTGAGACACACACACATAAAACACCTTCTTATCAGACTACACTTTCCTTTGTGATGATTACATAAACACAACACTGTTTGTTCCATAATAATGATAAAAGCTGAATTGCTGCTCTGCAATGTTATATACAGTCTGGTACATGGTGTTCAATTCATCAGTAGTCTCACTCTCTGATGTGAAACCACATTGTTCTAGCATCTGTAAAACTTTCAGAACTGTCCATACTTTCAAATTTTTTACATTCACAGACACAAAAACATAATTTCATTATTATTAGGTATGGAGTCAGTTACTTCTAACTTTGTCTGTATTGTTTCTGTGGGAAATGTCTGTTTACATTTGCAAACATTACTTTTGCTATTAATTCTGTCAGGTTTCTGTATGCACAAGGAGTCTGACAACAGCCAGCGCACCATACAGTGATCTGATCTCACCGTCATCTAGTCTGCCTGAAAGACATGAAGAAGCAGAACAAATCAAGACAGGCTAAATCCAGAAGAACTGTGGCAGCATCTCCAAGACAACTACCTGCAAAGCTAGCTGAAAAACCAAGTGCAAGCTAGGAAACAGCAGTTTTAAACACATAAGGTGATTAGAACAAATGTGACATTTATATATTTTGGAGCAGTAAACATGTCAGGCTAAATAGTTAAAATGAATCATTTACTTCTGCTGTTCTCATTAGTTTCAAAAACAGATTTATTACCATTTAAAACGGCATCTTTGAATATCTTTTCTGCTGGAGATGCTGTTGTCCTAAAAAACGTAAAACAAAATATAAAAAAAAAACTTACATATACTGTGGGAATGGTATAGCAGAAATTTTTGACTTTTGCAAACCGTCGCATACCTTGAAAACAGTTATCGTCCCATGCCTTTTTGAGTCTAACAGTGTTCAATCACAATACAAATAATGCTTTTTTTGCTTAACCTTTTAAAGTCTAGTGCTATTGGGATTTCCGCCTGGATTTTGCCTACCAAAATTTAAAAGTTCCCAAATCCACCTGCAGAGGTGTAAATGCAATAATTTGATATAATTTTCATTCTTGTCGGCTTAGTCCCTTTTATTAATCTGGGGTCGCCACAGCGAAATGAACCGCCAACTTATCCAGCACGATTTTACGCAGCGGATGTCCTTCCAGCTGCAACCCATCCCTAGGAAGCATCCACACACTCATACACTACGGACAATTTAGCTTACCCAATTCACCTGTACCACATGTCTTTGGAGCATCCGGAGGAAACCCACGTGAACGCAGGGAGAACATGCAAACTCCACACAGAAACACCAACTGACCCAGCCCAGCCGAGGTTCGAACCTGCGACCCAGCGACATTCTTGCTGTGAGGCGACAGCACTACCTACTGCGCCACTGCGTCCCCATAATTTAATATCATTTTAAAGAAAACCCTTTGAATTTTCATAAAACACTATTGAAAGTATTTAAAATAACTGTATATGTTGTCTCTGTTATAATAAACACCTTAAAAAAGAAGCGCTTTTTGTATTTTTTTTCAAACTCAAATTTGAAAGTGTACCTTTTTAGGTTCTGTGTGGTCTATGTTGCTGTAAATAATTTTGCTGGTTCCTGCACATGTGTGTAATCAGAGGAAAAAAAGAAAAATGTCTCTACCATAATCTATGCAAAAGTTATTGTATTACAACTGATGAGAGGTGCCATACCGTTTTTTGTATTTTCCGCCTACCAAATTTTGAAAGCGTTTACTAGAAAAAAGAAAGCAAACACTAGAAAAAAGAATTTTATCTCTATCATGTAATATGACAAAATTATTGTAATTCAACTGAATACTGGGAAAATAACTTTTTGATCATTGATATCAAATAATACATATTTGCTTCTGCTTAGTTTTACATGATAATAACTATAGGAATATGAGTTTACGTTACTTATTTTATCTCCTTTCCATTTCAGGCATCACAACATTATATCAAAATTTGTCAATGACTATAAAATATGAAAATAAACCAATGTTCAACACCCAGCTCGGGTATCCAGTATACTGTGTATTTAAGTGTAAATAACTTTTGTACAGTAAAATAAAAACCGAAGTGATGTATATGTGCATAAAACATAGCTTCTACACTCTCAAACGGAACCACTTATGGGGTATTGCGGAACCCGAGACCTTTGAAAATTAAAGGAGAAGTCGATGACGTCACCGCCACCGGGTCCGCTAAGCTTTTTCTCGTTTCTATTCCAAATATCTAAAAAAAATCCTAAATCAAGTAAAAAATATTGTTTTGTTTTCACTTTCTAAAGTAATTGGTCAAAATTAAGTGAGTTTTCCCTTAAAACAAGCTAAATAATTTGCAATTGGGCTGAGTAAAATAATCTTGTTTTCAGTTGGAAATGTAGATATTGGACTAGAAACAAGACAAAAATTCTAGGCAGGAAAAACATTTTAGCAGTGCAAATGTAAAACAACACTATATAGTCTTCATCATAAAAAAATGTAATACAATTCATCTTTGTTATACCCTTAAGCATCATAATTTCTCATGCCCAAATTTGAAATGCTCACAGTCACAGGCCTTAAAAACACATGCAAATGATAAACTTTCACTCTATTATGGTTTAACTTTGAAGTGACTCCATAAATCACACGTTCTGCGGCTCCTGGTCAACTATCATTAAACTCAACGTTACACATCTTGCAATGTGACTATTGTGAATGTGCACATTGTGATATCGATGCTGAAACAATATATTACACAGGACTAATTGTTGCTCCCAAAAATATACCAGTGTAAGACCAGGGTCAAAAATGTTAATTACTTTAACTAAATTTATGACATTATTTTTGAAAGCATTTACACAAATGCCTAAAACAGCACTGTATAGCTTTGGAGGTGTCTCCCAAAGTGTTTAAAAATATTGCTGTAGAGTACTGTATAGGGTGCAGCCATTTGCTTACATTGTACATTCTACAAATTTAAATGAAAGGCCAGACTATCTTTTGGTGATATATAGTCGGCCTCACCTCAAATATATACATCATTATTAAATAAAATATATTGTTGTACACAAACTTCCAAGCAATCCTTTGAAGTTCCCAAATTAGGGCATATAGTATGTAGCCTTGATAACTCCAAAAATAAAAATGATCAAAAAGCTGATTTTATTTTTAAAATAAAACATTCCCACTAATTATTATTATGCAGAGATAAAAGTAAAGAGATCCCATGATACCACAAGCAGGAATTTAGCTAGTGATAGTGCCAAGCTCTTATTTTTTCCTTCTATTCTGGAGTGTACCACGCGGAGCAATTAGTGTTATGATTTTACATCTGTGAAACACTGAAAAAACTTCAGAACCTCCTTCATTATCTTTATACAGACGTGTTATTTTAAACCACTGTTTAACCATTTTGAATTCATTATTGGTGTAATATAAACTGAATGAAAACATCACCCATCATGAGAGGAATCAAATCTTTGAGCATTTTTTCTTTTATTTGTCATTGCAGAGGAAGTTACATAGTATACTGTTAGTTTTATACAATAAAATATTCCAGGCATTGTTAAAGGAAAACACTTAAAAAAGAGAGAGAAAGAGACTCACGATTCAGTACGATTCACGATACTAATCTCATGATTCACGATTCAGTCACAATTTTTTAACAAAATAATTTGAAAACAAATTTAGGGTGAAGAGCTCTTTCATTTCTTTCTTAAATGCTGCACATTTTTTGCTAAATAATATATTTTCTGCCATAACTAAACTGCTATTTATTTATGCGTGTTTCCCAGTGATGGGTTGCAGCTGGAAGGGCATGCGCTGCGTGAAACATATGCTGGATAAGTTGGTGGTTCATTCCGCTGTGGCGACCCCAGATTAATAGAGGGACTAAGCCGAAAAGAAAATGAATGAATGAATGAATCATTGTGATACACTTAAGAAGAGATAATCTTGAACATTTTAAAATATTTAATAATAATAAGCTAATTATTAAAATATGCATGAACTAATTTAAAAAGTTGAGGGTAAAATAATCTAATACCTGGTTCTGTAACAGAACAACTTTCTCTTTCAGTCTGAAAAACATCTTCACACTTTCGCTATGAAAACACTGATGCACCGTGTGATCTCCATAGCACTCATCGGGGCAAGTGGAGCAGCAAATCCTCCGGTCCGTGTGATTTAGCTTAATATTAGTTTTTTTGCGTATAGACATCTGAGACAGTAGTTTTTCACTGTTTGTATTTTGTCTGGTGCACTTCATCACTGTCATTTTACCCTGCCGTCCCACCTCTTGCTCGCCGCTAATGTGCAGGTAAAGCAAGTATGGACCTGTAAACACCCTCCCTCTGTTCAAAAACAGATTGCGATTTGTTCCACATTTCTACCGGTTTGAATCGTCACATATTTGAATAAATTTTCAACTGCTCATGGTGAATCGTTACATCCCTAGCAATATTGGCCTGGAAAATAGTCATTTTAATTTTCTCAAGCAAAGCTGTTTTATAACAATTTTGAACGAAATGCTAATTGTCAAATTCAATTCATTATGCTAAGCTAAGCTAAAAGTGACCCCAGCAGTACAAGAAATCAGCTGAACGCATTTAAAAAATGGTTCAAGTCAACTGTTTAAACCCTAGGAGACTTGTATAATAATCCTTTTTCAAAAAAAAATGCAGTGTTTCTTTAAAAAAACCCACATTCCCTTTGTTAAAAATTGTACTTTCTCAAATAAAGAACCTGTAGGTTGCGCATTAAAGTTAAAACTTCTTGGACAACAATATCAAACAACTGACTCAAACATAAAGACACAAACCTGATACATTTCAAGAAATGCTGTGCTTACTTCAGGCAAACATATCAAATGGTCATGCAAATGTAATCTGTCACATAGTCGCACTATTTATAAACATGCAAATTTAAGACGCAATCTGGACAGCAATCTGCTCACTGAGATCATACCCTGTTCTCAAGCACTGAGCTCTCACGTTCATAACCACTCAGCACATATCATCAAAACATATAAAAACACCTAAGAACATTTTTTTTTAAGTGATGGCGCAACCAGATGTAACAAAATCAAAAATAAGATCTCTTTAATAGATTTATTTATTTCTCCTAAACAGCATTTGGATCATTGGATACTTTAAAATAAGGCTTCTGCTTCTTAAATTTCAATACTTTTTTCTTTTATAAAGCTATAAAATATCAAATGAAGCGGCACTGTGGTTAGCACTGTCACCTCACAGCAAGAAGGTCCCTGGTTCGAGCTCTGGCTGGGTCAGTTGGCATTTCTGTGTGAAGTTTGCATGTTCTCCTCACGTTCGCGTGGGTTTCCTCCGGGTGCTCCAGTTTCCCCCTCAAGTCCAAAGACATGCGTTAGGTGAATTGGGTAAGCTAAATCGCCTGTAGTGTATGTGTGCATGTCCTGGTCCTCCAGGTTGGGGGTTGAGCATTGGGATAACAACCCACCTTTAAAAATTAGATGTTATGAAACGCCAACATGGTGTGGCTAAATATCAACTTTGATATAAACGGCCCTGGGAGCAAGTAAGAATGAAAGATGAAATATCCCTACCATACACTCATAAAATGACTTCCGCTACATTTAAACTTTTAAAATTTTCTTTTTTAGCTTAGTCTCTTTATTAATCTGGGGTCCACAGCGGAATGAACCGCCAACTTATCCAGCATCTGTTTTACGCAGCGGATGCCCTGCCAGCTGCAACCCATTACTGGGAAATATCCATACACATTCATTCACATACATACACTATGGACAATTTAGCCTACCCAATTCATCTATACCACGTCTTTGGACTTTGGAGCACCTGGAGGAAACCCACGCGAACACAAATGCAGGGAGAACATGCAAACTCCACACAGAAATGCCAACTGACCCAGCCGAGGCTCGAATCAGCGACCTTCTTGCTGTGAGGAGAATGTGCTACCCACTGCGCCACCGTGCAGCCTACATTTAAACTACTTATTTAAAATGAGCTGAATCAACACTCAATAATTCTTGAGTTTTTTTTGTGTGAACTTAATTGTTTTATGTTCAATCCACTTACAATTGTAAAAACAATTAAGTTAAGTTAATCGATTTGTGTTAGGACAACATGGAGCAATTTTTTAGAGTGTAAGTGTCCTGGGAAATCACACCTTTCTCTCTCTCTGTGACAGGGACAACGATATTTAGAAAGAAATAAAGCTAAAAGACATTCTCGGTCTGTCAATCATTTTGAGTGTTCTGCCTTTTCACATATCTTTGGAGATCAGGATTTTTTTTTTAAATGATGGGGGGATATAATTAATAGGACCGCTTAATTTGCATTACACAAAACAAAATGAGAAGACCAAAGAGGCAGTTCACGTTAATCCAAAAAAAAAAAAACCTTAATTTGTCCTTCGTGCAGAACACAAGACACAATCATTTAGAAGATGCAAACAGCTTTGGTTAAAAAAATTCTCCAAAAAAAATCATTCTTGGGTAAGCACTTTTTTCAACTAAAATATCTGTATGCATAATAACCTGCATCCTTTTCAGCCAACCATTAATTATACAAAAATAAATGATTCTGCATGAAGCACATTGAGTGACACCTGTATTATGTGATGGTCACACAAAAAAGCATTCACTAGTTTATTTACTAAACTATTTTACAACTTTGGCGCCACTGTGGCTCAATGGTTAGCACTGTCGCCTCACAGCAAGAAGGTCGCTGGTTTGAGTTCCAGCCGGGTCAGTTAGCTCCACTGTGTGGAGTTTGCATGTTCTTCTTATGTTCACATGGGTTTCCTCCAGGTGCTCTGATTTCCACCACAGTTCTAAGACATGCGCTATAGGTTAAGTGAATAAACTAAATTGGTCGTAGTTTATGAGTGTGTGTGTGAATGAGTGTGTATGGATGTTTCCCAGTACTGGGTTGCAGCTGGAATGGCATCCGCTGTGAAAAACATATGCTGAATTAGTTGGTGGTTCATTCCGCTGTGGTGACCCCTGATGAATAAAGTGACTAACCCAAAGGAAAATGAACGAATACATTTTACAACTTTTATTTTAAATTAATATTTTAAGCCTTTAAGGTTGATAACTACATCAATAACTACTGTATAAAGTTCAAAAAAAATAATTCTAAACACAAAAAAATAGCAGAGTCCACACCTATAATGCCAACAGCACCAATAAATAATATCACTTGAATCTTTTTTAAAAGAGCTTATGATAAAATGAATGATTAAAAACATTGACATCTGTGTGATTGAGCCAGAACTGTGCCAGAACTGCATATATAAACAGAACACTAATGCAGGTTGTTCTTCAAAATTCATCCCATTGTTCTTTAGCCTTTAAAGAACTGCAAAATGGTCTGAGGAACAGTACAAGTCGGTCACCTAAAGGTCTGCCTGTTTAGGTGTAATGAAGGTGACTCTTATTTAGGCCCTTACCCAGCATTTGCTGCCCACTCGCCACCTCATTTACCTGTCAGTGGGGCAATGCCAAAAAAAGGAAATATGACATTTCAGTGTGTGCCAATGATGAATCACGCTTGTAGTGTCTTACTTTGTACAGATACCTTTTGGTCAGGCCTGACTGATCACAGTTGAAAAATAACACGCAGGAAGCCTCCGAGCTGGCATTTTCCCTGTCACAGTTTGATCTGTCAATCTGTCAAATAAACAGGGGCTTTGAGAGAAAGCAGAGAAAAGCCCTGTTTGGAGCAACACTGACATCAGCAATGCTAAATTTGCACAGCGCTGGCATCTTTCCAAAATAAAAGATGATGTAAAAAAATAAGACTCACTGGTATAGACTTTATCACGCAATATGAGGTATTATCTTATAATAGAAAGGCTGTTTCTCTAACAATAAATCATAATCATCGCAGAACAAATGCTGGCTCTTCCCCATGTCTGCTCCATTGCTAGAAAGACATCTTCAGAGATCTTATTGCAGATACTTGAGACTCTTGTAAGTATTTCTGGTGGATCCCAGAAATAGACTCTGAATCTACTAACTATACTGCTCTGTGAAATCTCCAAAATAGACTCTTTAACACTGGAATTAATTTTAACCCACACGGATATCAGAAAGAGACTGTTTGCACAATCTAAAAAGTTTATCCTACAGCAGTCCCCACACACACAAAACACACACCTTGTACCTTAAATATCACATTCTAATACAAATTAATAATTCGTATATAATATTTAATATTCCGCTTTAATCCTGCACCCATAAACCTCCACTGTTACTGCAAACACTATTTATATACACTTAGGCAAATTTGCACACTGCACATAATCTGCAAAGCTCTTTTTGAACATGGCAGATTTCACACAACCACACATGCACTGTATGAACAAATTATTGATGGCAGCTCAATAATTATATAAACAGCAGTAATTGCAGGCAGTCTGTTCTCACTGTAAAAAATGCATATACAGTAGTCTATTTTTCCAATGGGAACTAAACTGTGATTCTCTGCAGGCCTCACCTCCATGTGTGACTCATCTGTTATCAGATCCATGTCTATGTTTAACATCATCATGCTCAGCTTGAACCTGAGGAACTTCAGATATGTGGTGATTATGAGGACTTCTGTGCCATATAAAACATGCTTCATCATTATATGATCCAGAATGAGATTTATTCATTCATTCATTTTCTTTTCGGCTTAGTCCCTTCATCAATCTGGGGTCGCCACAGGGGAATGAACCGCCAACTTATCCAGCAATTGTTCAATGCAGCGGATGCCCTTCCAGCCGCAATCCATCCCTGGGAAACATCCATGCACACACATTCACACTCATACACTACGGACAATTTAGCCTACCCAATTTACCTGTACCGCATGTCTTTAGACTGTGGGGGAAACCGGAGCACCCGGAGGAAACCCACGCTAACGCAGGGAGAACATGCAAACTCCACACAGAAACACCAACTGACCCAGCCGAGGCTCGAGCCAGCGACCTTCTTGCTGTGAGGCGACAGCACTACTTACTGCGCCACTGCATCCCCCAGAATGAGATTTAAATACAATACAAATATGGAACTTGTCACACTGAAATCAAATGATAAGGTTCACTCATTTGAGATTTCAAGCCAGTACCTTAAAATTTGTTAAAACTTTGTTCTTACAATTACTGTGTTCTTGTCTTCCTTGATAAGAAACATTGATTTATATCAACTGGATAATTTTTTTCCCCACAATATTTAGTCCAGCGTCACATTTATATAATTTTTTTTAGTCAGCTTTGCAGATTAGTTGATTCTTTCTTAATTGGACTCACGAATCATGAAAGTTTATGCGATTATGGAGTTTATTGGTCGGTAAACAACTGGATTTTGTGACAATTAAAAATTTGTCTACATTCTTAAAATATATAGCTCTGTAAAACACATTTTTTAAAATGAAAAATATATTTAACTTTCACATTTTGCATACAAAAATATATTTTAAAATGTGTTTTGAGGCCACGACGACATGGTGGTTCGAGGTCGCTGGTTCGAGTCTCAGGTGGGTCAGTTGGCATTTCTGTGTGGAGTTTGCATGTTCTCTACGTGTTCACATGGGATTCCTCCTGGTGCAAAGCTGAAGAAAAATAAAGGGACTAAGCCGAAGGAAAATGAATGAGTGAATTTTGAGACTAAGAAAATAGTATAAAATGTGAATGGAGATTAAAAGTATCCATTATTAAAAAAGCAAATGATTCAGAAGAATTAAATTCTAATATAGCTTAGCATAACAGAAATATAACTTAATTATGTACAAAGTTTGTATAGATTTGTATTTGTATATGTATTGTTGACATGTTTTTGTTGATTTTTTAATATTTTTTATATATTTTTTAATATGTAAATCCTTTCTTTCTTAAAATGTATATTTATTTTATCTCTCACATTGTAACCTGTCATGTGTTTTAGACTACCTCTTTTCCACTAAAACAGAAATATTGAATTTATCAATCTCATTACCTTTAAAAAAGATTATTTGTTTTATGCATGAATATACCAAGTCAACGTAAAAGCTATCCCATGACTTTACATCATCTTTTCAATACCTTAAAGCAGTGGTTCCCAAAGTATGGGTCGCAGGTCAATGAGGAGGGGGTCGCTAGGTGATTTCCAAAAATCTAATTTATTTTCTACTATTCAAATTTTTTTATCCACATTTTATCCATAACCTTCTGAAGAGCAAAATAGTAGTTAATAGTAACATCATTAACATGTTAATAATAAACATTAAAAAACAACATAAAAAGCCATCAGCCTTTCAATGTTTTTGCAACCTGTTTGGTGATTATGTTATAATAAAAGCACAGCAATAGTGTCAGATGCAGCACATTGATTTTATGGTACCAGGTTAAACTTTCTGACACCTTTACGGCACTCACGTACATTTAAAATAAATACAGGCCACAACTAAACATGGAGGATGGTCTCCAAATGGCATTTTCCAAAATTAAATGATAGACTTAGGCCTATTGGTATGTATGTGCCGTTGTGTGCAAGGTTTTATATTTATAACCAACCCAGAGAACACTGAGGGTTGTAAGTCACTGGCATTGTTTTTTGGGGAGGGGGTTGCGGGCTAAAAAGTTTGGGAACCCCTGTCTTAAAGAGCCCCTATACTGTCCATTTTTGCTATGTTTTGCCATCATAATAATACTTTCTTTTTTACATGAAATATACACATAAATGAAAGAGATGCACTGTAACATTAAACTCAATGGGATTTTGCAGATACTGTATTCTCACCATCTGCAGAGAAAAAGATGCCACTCAATTACACCAAAAATAATGGCATAAAGGCATCTTAGAGGATTGTGAAGATATTTCACAGAGTCTTGCTGTTCATCTATTTTCTCTTTCTTTTTGTCCTGTCCTCTATATATCCATGCTTAGTGTCAACTGTTATTGATTAATCTGTACAATTTCAAATGAATAAAAATAAATAAATAAATAAAAGTGTTGTACTGTTAGAAATTTTCTGTGGTTTGTGTATTTTTTTACATAACAGAGCCTACAAAATATAAGACCAGACACATAAACTAATAAATCTCATATTAATAAATTGTATATAAAAGTATATTAATAATATTTCAATACTAAAATACTAAAAGTTCATATTACCATTAGGCTCAATTTAAAGCAAAATTCTTTATTATTACAAGCCCAAATAACCCTTTACTGTTTAAAAATATTTCTCCTTTGAGTGTGGTTTAAGCTATATTGTAGAGTCATACAGTATGTGCTATAGCAGCATTTTTTGACAGCAGTGTCAAAAAAGCTGAGTGTCTGCTCTGGCAAGACCTGTCTCATTATACTGAGTAGCTTCCACAATGCAAGCCTTGACTTCTCAGGATTTATATAGATTTTCATCAACACGAAGAGATGCAGCTACAATTCCTGTCCTCAGGACTGATGATGTCAGATCTGACTTGTGAGGCAGCAAAATGTTTAATAACTATTTTAGGGGAAGGGATGAAGCTGTACACTGTAAAAATGACTCTACAAATGAAGGATACTATGTGTTTATGAGCACAAGTTATACTATTTTTCATTCATGGACGAGAAATTAAAAATATGAGATTACTTTATTATGAGTAGGCCTGTCACAATAATCAATATATCGACTCATCGCACAACACATGGATATCAATTCAATTATTTTTAGTGATGCAATAAATATCGCCCAAACAATAAAACAATTACATAAAAACAATTCTAGCAACATTTTAACTGATTGTGCAACATCTCTACCTCTACTGGAGGTGTCAGTATGGTTAAAAACACTATTGTATTTACTATAAATTACTATAGTTTATTTTCATGTGGATGTCTGACAACTAAAAATAGATCTGGTAGCAGATATATAACTTTTCACCTTGCACTTTTTTGTTAACACTAATTATTATTCATTTAGGATATGTGTTTTCACATTCTGATTCCGATGCCTAATTACTGAATTGTTAAAATGACTATAATTAAATTAAATATTCTTAAGAAAATAAAATATTGTGTGTTTTTTGAAAGAGTGTACTTGCATTGTAATATTATACTGTTATTCTGGCAATTTATAATGAATGGCATAAAATGGTCTTAAAATGACAATAATATCGTTTATCGCTATCAATTTTTGTGCAATATATCGTACAACAAAAAATAGATATCGTGACAGGCCTAATTATGAGAAAACATTACATTAATACAAGCACCTATAATCAGCAGCAGAAAACAGGTTGGTGTGTTTACATGCAGAGCAAAATCTATGTAATCTAAGAGACATCTGTGACGATATGTAATGCTTATGCACTTTCAACCCTGACTAACAAGATTGTGCAGCAGTTGGCACTGCAAACCAAGCTTGTGCAGTACTGATAATACATGCAATTTGTTCTTGTGTTTGAAAACGTAACATTCTGTAGTGCATTTAGTTATTATGTAAGGCCATATGGTGATTTCGGTCATCATTTCATAGGCATGCTTCTTCATCAGTGTCAGGTAGTCTAAATGATATCTTGGTCATTGCATGTAGTAGTTTTGCATCTTCCTGAGCAATTATAATACTTCTCCTGTATGTATGCTGCATTTATAAAGCCTAATCAATCTGTCTGATGCAATATTTCTATGCACCTTTTGTCAAAGCAATTGGCTGTAGTGTCATAACAGAACTTCAGACCCCATAATTCTTTGCTTCTTTATGTACAGTATTGTGTTCAGCTGTTCTGTGCTTGTATACGTCCATTGTGTTTGTTTTTTCATTGTGCCTGGATTTTGTAGTTTTGTTTTTGTGTGGTTTGCTACTCATTTGTGTCTTCTGGAGATGTTTTGTCTAATATCGCTTGAAGTATTATATAAAGCTGCATTTGGGTTCTTACCACAGTGACTAGCCTTGTTTTGTAGAAACCATTTGATTGGATGGAAATTACAGGACTGATTATTCTATACACAGCCAATTACTGTATATATGTAATAGTGACTGCAGGTTAAAAGAAGTTTTAAAAATAAAAGTTTTGATTCAGCACTATAAATGTATTCAAATAAAAGTAAAAGTAACATTTTAAAACTATTCCTGAGAAAACCTACTCAATTATAATAATCTGAGTGTTTGCAATTTCTTACTTTACACCATTGGTCCACCTGTCTTTTTTTTTTTTTTTTGTCTTTCTGGGGACATTTTTGGTCAACGTGAGGAAAACCGCTCAAATACAGTTGTAATATGTTTTTTGACATCTGCAGAATGTTATGAATGTTGGTTTTGATGTTAGGGTTTGGGTAAGGGAACAGAATACACTGTAAAAAAATGTAGGGTTCCACAATTTTTTTCCCAACACAAATTGATTAAGTTAACTTAACCCTTTTAACAAATTTATGTGGATTGATCATAAACAAATTAATTTGTGCCAACGAAATCTCAAGAATTGTGTTGTTTCAGCTTATTTTAAATAAGTAGTTAAAAAATTGGACGTAAAAATTGTTTTTTGAGTGTATACAGTCAATACAGGCTGTATAGTATAAAAATCAGCTCGTTTCACCAATACATTACAAAATTGTCACTTGTTTTAAATTTACCATGGGCGCCAGACAGAAATATTTGTCAAAATATATATATATATATATTTTTAAGAAATGAAAAAAATATACCACATCTAGCTCTTACCAGTTGCAAATATTGAACAGAAAAATAAACATAAAAAATGTGAACCAGAAAAAAACTCTTGAGACAAATGTTGCATATAGGGCTGGACGATTTGGCTTAAAATCAAAATGTTGATTAATTGAACATTTTAACTCGATAATTATTAATGAATGATTATTTTATTAATTAATTTATTTATTTTTATTTATTTATTTATTTATTTATTTTTTACTGACAGGTTTTGTACAGTAAATATGCTCATATTACAAGTGAGAGATTTTTAAATGAAGGCTGTAGTACTTGATTTATAAATAATCGAAGGAAACACACTATCTACTGTCTATGAGTTTTTACTGAACATGAGCGTTGAACAACTGAAATTAAAACACACATTGCCTTAAATTAAAATAACTTGCACTTTTGGAAACTAAATTTATTCTTTTCATTGTTTTTCATATTAAAAGTAGAATATAAGCAGTATCTCTTCTAAATAAAATAACTCTTGTATATCCTGTAATTAATATTTTAAACTGTGAATTTTTTGCATCTTCTGTAAACAAATATTTAATGTAAATATTAACTTTAATGTAATAGAAAATATGCTGCCTCAAGGCATCTCAGTGCAGCTTCCAATCATGATCAATGTAGTGTAAAGTAAGGCTCAAAAATGGGTCCACCATCCAACTTGACGAGAGATCAGATGTGTCTGCAAAGTGGCCACAGAAGTATAAATCAGCCTTAACAGAGTGGGATCACGTGACTCCACACGCGCTAGGGAAAGTACTTGAAAAATTGACCTGAAAAAAATTTCATTGATTATAGCTTCTGAATTTCGATTTTGATTACTATTCAATTAATTGCCCAGCCATAGTTGCATACATTCAAACTACATGGAACACACTTTTTTATTTTTCAATCTTTTTTATTGGTCTTTTGTATGACAATACAAATGAAATATTGAGAGGTAAACAGTAATGTATTGTCCACTGTTAATCCCACCCCCCTAACCCAGGGGTGTCCAAACTTGGTCCTGGAGGGCCGATGTTCTGCAAAGTTTAGTTCCAACCCCAATCAGATACACCTGGGCTAGCTAATCAAGCTCTTACTAGGCTTTCTAGAAACATCCTTCCAGGTGTGTTAAGGCAAGTTAGAGCTAAAAATCTGCAGGACTCCGGCCCTTCAAGACTTAGTTTGGACACCCCTGCCCTAGCCTCTCATTCATCAACTCAATTAACAAAACAACAATAAATAGATAAATAAATAAATAAATATATGAAGTACATTAAATACATAAGAACATGACATCAGAGAATAACTGGATAAAGATGAGGAAAAAAAAATATTAAAATAATAATAATAATAATGATGAATTTAAAAATATATATTAATTAATTAATTAAAGATAAATAAAACTTCTACTAAAATGGTAAATGTTACAGGTTGCCAGCATCCAGTGTAATAGGCAGGCCTTTGATGTAGTCAAGAAAGGCAACCCAAGTCCTATAAAAGGAATCCAGTGAGGCAGAGAGTGAGCATCTTAGCTTTTCAAGTCTGATACAGAAAAAAGGTCCTGTATCCACGGAACACACTTTTTTTTAAGACAAAGGTAAGTGTCAAATCGAATGTACAGTAGTGTCGTTTATATAAAATATAAATGTATGTGCATCTTGGCTTGTATGTTTTGCAATGTGAAATCCCAAATAATAAGATGCACATACAGAAACATAGCTGTTGAATCATTAACTCAACCGATTCATTAAAGAACAGGAATGAAAGACTTTTACTGATTGTAAGTTGCCTATTTGTGGCAACTGTGGTTAGTTTCATTATTAGACAGTTTTTTTCACTTTCAGAGGCATCTCTAATATTCAGCCAAAAATGAGAGTTACTTTATATACGAAGATGCCAAGTCTTCTTTCATATCAGCATGAGTTAGAAACAGCACTTTTGCTTGCATGTCTTTGCTTGAACATGCCAAAGCCTACTGTATTTATTTTCCAAATATAGCAAAAGCTATTCAACAATATGCTGCTTCAAACTCCACATTTCAAAGAGCCTTTTCTCCTTTTTTACTCATATTCAAGTAGTCTCTCTAGCTCCGACAGCCACAGTCAACTCAATAGATGCACCAACTCTCTCTTCCCTGTTAGCACATAATTATCGCAGCAACTGGATTACAGCTTTTGCTCCGGAGAATATGGCGACCTGGATTAATGACACGTAAAAGCAATCTCCAGACCCCGCCGTGTCTAACCCACAAGGGCATGCTCAGCCCTACACCTAATAAACATCCCATACCAATGAGGATGCACAGCACAGGGGCAGCTCCCTCCAGGCTGTAAATCCAACAAATTTAGTTCTCGTAGTCCAATTGCCTTTGCACAGAGAACCTGCAAGGGCTGACAGATCTGGCTGAAAGGATCTAAACATGACAACAGCAGCTATCTAACAAGCACGGTGATGTGCGGAACATACAAGGATGAAGAGGAAGAATTTAAAAGGTGACAAGAAAAATCGCTTTACTTTCTTGGCGCAAGATGGGTGACGGCGTCTCAGTATTGATCTGCGCCCAATGCAGAGGCTGACAGTAATTGTGTGTCTCTGTGTTGACTATAATGAATAAAATATCATGCAAAGAGTGTTATTGTGCCAAGAGGATGTCATCGCTTTCTCCGTGTGAGTAATAATGGCCCATTAGTGCAGCTGCAGGTTACTCATTACTGTGATTGTCTGGGAAATGAGGAGCTTGTGAATCTATTTGTACTCTAATTGTTGAGGGGGAGCGGAGGACCTCGGCTGTTCAGAGCACCGAATGTTTGGCCTTCCGTAGGAACAATGGGAGATTTTTCTAGGTCTCATTACATTAGTGTGAAAACCCAAAGCACAGACGGCATGAAAACTTAACACAAGCGTACACGCAAATAGACTGTTTTTATTATAGATGAGATTATGTGTTAATACATAATGCGACTGTGTTTCATCATATGCAGATGAAAAATTTAGTAAAAACAAACTACTTTTTTTGTACACAGAGAAATGTTCTCTATGTACCCAATTTGTTTTATTGGACCCCATCTGTAGGTGAATTACAAATAATAATTACATTTCAAAGCATTTTTTTCATAAACAAGTGATTTATAAAGAATACACTTGGTCTTGACAAAATGCAATGATTTTAAATATTGGCTTGAAAGTTTTTCTTCACTTAACCCTTTAACTGCCCCACCAAGAAAAACAATCTTGGATTGCATTTCTTAACTCCGAATGCTGCCAGTTATCACACTCAATGCAATTTTTTCAACACATCCCATAATTTCTAAAATACCAGCCTCTACCCAATGGTTAATATGTTGGTTTATGGTAAATGTAACGGATATACTATGAAAATCAGAAAATATGAAGTGTAAGACTTATTTGAATATATAATCAAATTAGGGCTGTGCGATTAATCGAAATCGAAGCACAATCACGATTTAAAACACTGCACTTAGCTAATCGCAAGACGCTGCAATCAGACTTTTCAATCTGCCTCTTATCAGCCATATTATTTTGCTGAGTGTTCTGTATTTTTATAATTAGTATTTTTTTGTTTTTATAATAAGCTTCATAATCTCCCTAATCGAGTTGAACTTGTTTACAGAAAGGTATGGTAATTTTGTTTAAGCTTCTTGCTTGCTCTAGAGAAAAAATTGTGTTTAATTTATGAATATTTAAAAACAAATTTGAATAAATGTTTAAGTTAACATCTTTTCTGTTCCTTTTTTAACTAACACTCACTGCATTTTAGCAGTAAGAAGCTACGATATATATGTTAAAATTACATATTTTCCCCAAATCACACAGCCCTATAATCAAAATAAAACATTTTTGAACACTAATTCATCTTTATTTTCCCAGTGTAGGGTTGCAGCTGGAAGGGCATCTTCTGCGTCAAACATATGCTGGAGGTTCATTCCGCTGTGGCGACCCCTGATTAACAAAGGGACTAAGCTGAAAAGAAAATGACTGAATGAAAAATCATCTTTATTTTTTGAAGTATGTCATAAAATATTTCAGATTCTCATTTAACACGCTTTCTTGTTTTGTTTTGTTTTTACAATAAAACCAAAATCAAGTGTAGTAGTGCAACTGGATTATGTTTGTTTGATTTTTTGTAAACCAACAATGCAGTGTAATGTAAACTATTATTTAAAACAGTCAATCTTTAAATGACTTTAACATTCATTATTTAAAACTATGTAAAATGTGGTCAACCATTTGGTAGAGCAGACAGTTTAATCAAGAAGTCATACATGTATATTTTTATGAAATACGCATACATGATTATCATTTACCAAAAACCTGCACACAAAAAAATTAGGGCAGTGTGATATTGAAGGGAAATGTGATAGAATGCTAAATAATGCAATATCTAATATGCAATACATTATTTTTTAAAACATAAAGCATCACTACAATTTCTAAAGATAGACAGCCATGTTTTGCTGTTGCATACAACTTGGATACTTTTGATAAAAATATTCTTTTTGTGTTAAATATTCCGAATTGCTTAATCTTTATCACAATATAACACAATATTGACCTTAGCTGCATTGCTTTGTTTTAATGTGCACATGTTTGATACTGTACGTTGAATTATTGAATATCATACGTATCTACATACAACTAATTATACATTTGACAATAAAAATATGATAAAGTAAATATCACCACCACTTTAGCCCACTGGTTTGTATCAAGGCAAAAAGATAAAGAACAATTAGAAAAACAAAAACAATGCGTATAGAGATTCTTTGTGGTCTTACTGCTTTCTTAAAGATACAGCTCACCTAAAAATGAAAATTCTGCTATCTTTTATGAAGTTAAATAAATAAATAATAATATAAATTTAATGTATTTATATATTTACATAATATAATCTGCTGTATCTTGTATATTTCAAAGTGTTAAATGGCAAGTGATTGTTAAGCTTAAAAGACTCCATGTATCTCCATGATGGAGTGCAACGAGAGAAGCATAATATTATTGGAAATTTTATCCAACCTTAAAAGTTACAAAATCATTTAATTGTTTGAAACATGATCTACAGTATACACAGATAACAATAAAAAAACTTTATTTAAAAAAAAATGACTAAGTGACATATATTTTGCCGAAATTTACAAAATCCACATTAAGAAATACCCCTACTACCCAACTTATCAAAATAAAGACCCCAAAACCCCAATGCACACATAAATGTTATACCCCTATTTAACAACTAGCTAAAGAAGAAGTTTGAGTATATGATACAAACAAAGACAGGAAGAAGTTTCAAATGCCACCAATAATCATTTAGGCCAGGGGTGTCCAATCTCAGTTTTGGAAGGCCAGTGTCCTTCTGAGTTTAGCTCCAACTAAAGCTGGGCTCACATGGCACTTTTCGACCCATAGACTTCTATTCATACACATGCGAATACAACAGACCGGAAACGCAAGTTCATGCGGCAAGTTTTGCAATTCGCTGCATTGCAAAGTTCAAGTTCTGCAAAATTGCATCACGTGATTGCATGAGACCAATAGAAGATCAAACCATGACCTCTCTGTACAGAAATGTCAAATATCAGAATCAGATTCAGAAAGAGCTTTATTGCCAGGTATGTTCACACATACGAGGACTTTGTTTTCGTGACAGAGCTTCTACAGTGCAACAGAATTACAGAGACAGGACTAAAAAACTGATAATAAATATATTTTTAAAAATAGAAGTAAGTAGTGCAGCTATATTACAGTGTTATATGTGCAGCTGTTATGTGCAAATTGGCATGTAAAGTGTGTTGTTAAATAAGTGTATGTGTGTATAAGTGTATAGCAGGTAGTGATGTTGGTTCCACAATAATTATCAAGTGTTCATGAGATGAATTGCCTGTTTCTGTATCGGGCTGTTCTGGTGCGTAGTGCTCTGTAGCGTCGGCCAGAAGGTAAAAGTTTAAAGAGGCAGTGTGCTGGGTGTGAGCGGTCCAGAGTGATTTTAGCAGCCCTTCTGCTCGCTCTGGATAAGTACAGTTCTTGGAAAGTAGGGAGGGTTGTACCAATGATTCACTCAGCAGTCCGAACTATTCAACGTAGTCTTCGGAGGTCGGATTTGGAAGCTGAGCTAAACCAGACAGTTATTTAAGTGCAGTAACTGATTTAATAATGGAGGTGTAAAACTGCTTCAGCAGCTCCTTTGGAAGGTTGAACTTCCTCAGCTGACGAAGAAAGTACAGTCTCTGTTGAGCTGTTTTGACAATAAAGTCAATGTGAGTGTCCCTCTTGGTCTCACTATGGACCAATCGCTCGCTTTTTTAATTCCTTATCAATTTGTGTAATCCCACCCCTTTTCGCAGTGATGTACAACAGAATTTTGCATGCTCAATTCTAGTGTGAACGCTGCATTACTTTACCACACCTGCCAGAAAGTTTCTAGTATATAGTATATATAGGTTCAGGTGTGGTTGGAACTCTAAACTCTCCAGGACACCGGGCCTCCAGGATTAAGTTTGGACACCCCTGATTTAGGCCTAATGAATTAATTTCCCAAAAATGATTTTATCTTTGTTGAAGGTCTGAAACTGGCAATTTTATTCACGTTCACACTATCATTTAAATGAAAGCCAATTCTGAATTCTGCAAACCATTAATTATTTAGCTTGTACTTATGTGAAATTGCTATCTAATTAAAACTTTGTAAACTGCCTTCTGATCTGACAGTAGTGTCGTGCAGATAAAACACACAACTTTAACAAATTTTTTGTTCCTATTATCGACTAGCTGTCTTGGTGGGTTTTTTTTTTTTTACTGCAAACTAAGAGAATGTTTCTGTAAACATGTAAACATCATTTGCGGTGCCTTTATTCTCTGAACCTGTGTGCAGTTGGCTTAGTTAATTGCATCTCATTTCAGCAGATTGCACATTTGTGACTGCCCAGAAACTCCATTTGGTTATAATGCCAGGGGACTAGGCAAATTTAATTAGTGCTAAAATAAAAAGAGGCAGAGAGTGGTCCTGAGGAGAGGCAGGGCTATGAAAGTACGAGAAGGGAAGGTGAAAAGAAGGAGTCAGGGCTTTTTCCATATCAGGAGCTTTATCGTCTTAACAACATAATTCAAATTGATGTGAAGCCTATGGGTATACATTTCGTGAGGATTGCACCCAAATAAAAAAGCTTGGCAGGTCAGTAACTTATCTTAATTGTGCTGTTATATGGTTGGTCAGTTATCACAAGATTAGCATCTTTAATTAAAAACAACTGAAATAGCTTTAGCAACCCATTTTACTGACGCAATAAGTTGTGTTAATGTGTCTAAAGTTAAACAGGACTTTCAGTGTGGAAAAAAATGAATGCGGCTTTACTGAATTCTTGAGGAATTAATTGGCTCTTTAAAATTAAAAATTGTCTTAGTCTATTCTTACATGCACACTTGTCAGAAAAATTATTATTTATCATGCTTGATTTATGCTGACAGAAAAAAACTAATATATTTGGTCCCTGTATATAGTATTATATTATATTATATATTTTTACAAACAGTCTTACAAACCATATTAATTAAAGTGCAAAAATAATATAAAAATAGAAAACTATGTAAGAAAATTAAAAAGTATGCTAAAAAATATACCTCACACTTCACAGCTTCTCAAACAAGAACAAATGTAGGGTCAGGGTGCCAGTTTTGTCCTTTGGAAATTGATTGATTTGTTTCATCACTGACATTTGCTAATGCTGCAACCTAATGTGAGTAACAGCCAGTAAATGTTATGGCATCTCAAAAGTAGCACACGTGAAAATCAGAAGAGTGCACGTGGTATGGCCACATAGAACAGTAGCTGCACACTGAAAAGTGCACATGCAGAGTTTTTCTGCAGTGCAAAACAATAACTCTGCATGTAGTACACTATGTGTGAGACCGACTAAAGCATTACAGATCAAAAGTGATGTCTTTGCCAAGGACTGTGAAAGTTTATCATTATTATTATTATATACAGTTGAAGTCAAAATTATTAACCCTCCATTCTTTTTAAAGTGTTTCCCAAATGATGTTTAACAGAGCTCAATGTTCACAGAGTTAAATGTTCACAGTATTTCCTATAATATTTTTTTCTTGTGGAAAAAGTCTTATTTGTTTTATTTCAGCTAGAATAAAAGCAGTTTATAATTGTTTAAACCATTTCAAGGTCAATATTATTACCTCCCTTAAGCAATATATTATTTTCATTGTCTACAGAACAAACCATCATTACTCGATGACTTTCGTAATTAACCAAATTAACATAGTTAAGCCTTAATATTACACTTCAAGCTGAATACTAGTATCTTGAAAAATATCTATTAAAATATTATGTATTTTGTCATCATCATGGGATGGAATAACTATTATGTTTAGAAATTTATTGAAAAAAGTATTTCTGTTAAAAAGATATTGGAGAATAAATATATGGGAGGGCTAATAATTCTGATTTCAACCGTATAAATTATTTTTAAAGAGTATAAGGGCACATACAAATATAAAAAAATAATGCTAAAAATACAAAATTGTCAATTTCTATATCATTGTAACTTTAATAAAGTAAAAGTGTCCAGTTTTGGTTCGAACATGCTCAGCAAGACTTTCAGACTCTTGCTTTGTTTTGACAGGTTTGAACTGCAGGAGAAAAGCCCGATCGTAGAAAAAGATGCTCAACCCAGAATGAGAGACGCAAGAAGAGAAGCCTTTCTCCCTGAAGAGATCGCTTCAGCTCTCTCTACCCATCCACTCTAACAGTGTTGATGATCCACTCTGACATGACTGACCTTTCCAGGTCCTGCAATGTGCCCGCATTCTTCTGTGCCAGGCTGAAAAGGCCACACCATGCCTGAGAAACCAGGCTGCTACATTACCAGAACCACTTTAGCGTGCTCACAATAACAAACAAACTGCACAATCTTTTTGCACTACTGCGCTAATTTAGATGATCAGATTATGGAATACACTGAGTACAGCAATGAATGTGACATTTAAACTGCATAAAATTAGGGCTAAAGCCACGTCCGTGCACAGAGTAATCCATCTTAGCTAAAATAAACAGAGCTGGGTATCAGGATGAAATTTTCATACAGTCACCACTTAGCACATGCGGTTCAGAGAGCACTGCGCCTGTTGTCAGAAGAGATTTATTTGCGTCTCCTGGTGTGTCTTTAGAGAAGCAATGCATAGCAGCATTTGGAAAGCACAGAGCAAGCGATGGATTTATGTTTCATTTGGGCTTGGGTTCTCTGTCGCATACAGACTGTGAACTCCCAGAGCTGGCTGATTCTGCAGAGATGAATCATAAAGCTGTGGTCTTGGAGTTTCAGGGTACCAATGTGAGTTTCTCTTCATCCAGTGAAGGTTTCCTCTGTGAAACTTCCTTTAATGCATTTTTCTGCTGTTCCACACATTCAGGATTAAATGTGTTTACTCCAAAATGAGCACTTTGTTTCATTAAAACACACTGAACCATGTCAATAAGACTAAATAAATAATAAATAGGCAAGCAGTGCGACTAATTAACTCGGATCCATTTGCTTGGCAACTGCTAAAAATGAGTGACTGCCAAAACTGAGTTTGCATGATAACTGAGTAAAACTGACATGGTCACAGACAGTTGTGTCAAACGTAATTCATTGACTAACATTAGATCAGCAAGCATAACCAAGGATGACGACCAAGCTATTTTACATGCATTTACGAGAGCAGAATGCGCAGGCACTAAAAACACACATGTTTTTTATTCGAAGGCACTTATAAAAGTGAAAGTCTGCATATTCCCAGCATATTAAGCCATCCTTATACTTAGTAAACAACGAAAATAACTTTTTAATGGCTTGCTTGTCCAGACTGGCATTGTCAGATTTATAGATGGGAATGCTCGACGGCTCGGCTCGGCTTTATGATACCTCATTTAAAGTTCATTACAGCGCAGCCTCTCTGTCATTTAAAGGGAGTACAGAATGGGAGAAAGCAAGCTGTGGTCAGATGCTGTAGAAAATAGCATTTCAGGCTTGACATTTACTCATTTTGACTGGTTATCTCTTTGTTTAACGTGTTTGCCATAAACCGTGCTGGGTGATAAGTTAATAATATCACTGTCACATTCATAATATCACTGAGTGACACAGAGGAGCCACAGGCAATGAAAACCCTAATTATACAGTCTTTTCTGGCAGGGTAAATGTACCTATTTAGAATCGCATGTGAAGTATTCTCATCTGTACAGACTAATGTTGGGCTGAAAATACCTTCTGAACAGTGAGACACACTAAAGAGAAAATTACTAGGAGTCAAGCAAAATTTGAAATGCACACACTATTCTCCATCAAACTAACTAATGTATTGATTGATCGGCTTCTGGGGTTGAAATCATTTCTCATTCAGCTAGTTCAGAATTAGTAACACATCAGTCTATGTCAGAGGAAAAAGTTCACCTTTAAGTAATTAGTTTCAGTGAGCTTTTTTATATGTGAATGCTCCAGATGATTGACATCTCTGAAGGGGTCTGAATTCATTGTCAACACAGAGCTTTATTATTTCACACTAATATTCACCTAATTGATTGCCAAAGCAATAAGACATAATCACAAAATAGATTAAAATAAGATCAAGAGACTACTTTTTAAAACCAGGAACATTGTGAATGAACAGCTAGATTTACTTTTAAGGATGACATAAAAATGTCTGAGTGCACTCAAAATAAGCCCAATCTAGATTGCTCTATATGACTTTGTAATAGAAAACACATGTTAATTGTTTTCTATTTGAAAATGAAACAAAAATAAAAAGAATTTTGCAATTTACTTATAATTCATTGTGAAGCATAGAGGTTATTGATAAAACACAGTACACTTCTTCTTTTTAGTGTACACTATTTAAGAAAAAACTGTTTTAGGTATCTAATTTCATTTCACTTCAAAATGCCATGTTTGATCCAATCTGTGACTTGTCATTTCTTTATTATTGTTTGTAAAAATGTATAACATTTACTGAGTGTACACTAAACATTTTAATAGCCTATAAAACGTTTGCTAGAGTATGCCTTTTTATTGCTCAAAACGTCAAGTTTGAGCAAATGTATTCATTAAATTTACTAGCAATTTAAGAAACACCTTTCAGTGTGTGATGATTTTCTAATATTTAACGTTTTCATTATTGTTGTCATTACTATTCATAATGAGTTTTACCCTACTTCTCTGAGTGTAAATGGCATTTTGGTCAACAAAGCCGTCAGAGTGGACTCGAGTGTGAAAACACCCTCAGTCTACATTTTACACTTCATCATTACCTTCATTAGAAGCAACGGAGCGGCAAATGAATTCTCCAAATTAGTTTATGAGAAAGGGGGATAGAGAGAGAGAGAAAGTGAGAAAGAGAGGGAGGGAGGTTACCTCTTGCGCTTTGGGGGCTGCCTTTTATCCATTATCACCGGCACGCAGTTGGTCAGTTCCGTCCAGTCCGCGTGCAGCCCGCAACTCCAGCCCGTGGAAAACCTCGAGAAGAGCCAGGACTCCTGCTTACCCGGCCGGTGGCACGTGCATTTCTTCTGTCCCGCTTTGCAGTCGCACGGCTGCTCCAAGCGAATATTCCTGACCAGGTGCCTGCCAAATGTGGTCCCCCCCGTCTTCTGAATGTGCAGAAACACAATCACATCGTCTCCCTTGATGTTGAAATCGACATCGCGCGTCAGGTCGCGTTCCGTGAAGTTGAATTTGGATGCGCATTTAGGCTGGTTGTCTTCCTCCGGGTCCTGCTCCCGGTACAGGTCGTCGTTGGTCGGGTCCGGGGTGGCCAGAGGAGCGATCCTCACGAGTTTGTCTCCAGTCCTGAAATGACAAGCCTGACCGCCTGCCGGACAAATATACTGGTACCCAATCATGACAAAAAGAATGGCTAAAATTGGGATGAAAATCCATTTGTTGGGTTTATCATTCATCTTAGCACAAGGAAATTCTTCCTGCAGTTATTGTGAATCATGACCTCCTCTCCGGGTCTCGTTCCAGGACGATCGCGTGAGAAACAGCCCAAAAGCCCCATGCCACATGTTGATATGCTAAAAAGAGGAGTGTGACATCCAGGTCTTCACGTCAAAACTTGCTCTCTCGCAAAGTTGTAAAGAAAGTGCAAGACAAGAAGCATGATAAAATGTACAAGCAAATGCTGTTCAAGAACCGAACACCGTGGTAATATAAGGTATACGACGTCAAAATACTAAGGCAAATAATTTGATTTGAAGAGTATAGGTGTGTTTTGCTCTGCGGAGTGTCCACACTCTGGATAAGTCTGTGCTCTTCGGCCATCCCGCCGCGGCGCGCATACGCAGGAGGACGCCAATGATGTCAATGAGACGCGAGCGCTCAATGAAGAGACACTGTCGTGCCGGTGGAGCAGGAGCTCTTTCGTAGCACGAGAACAGTTTCATCTGCACCTGGTCCCAATCCAGCGCTCTGGTATATTTAGCAATGAAGTGTCGCCAGTCGCCACTACTGAGAGAATGCACGTTGTGCGTGTTATTACGTTCTTCACGGCTTTTGCACTGTGCAATTTTTGTGCCACTTTGGGGAAATTCCAAAAGGTTAATTAATATATAATTTTGGTTATCATTGGAGTTAGTATTAGGTCGAGTTAAATAGCTTAGGATCTAAATAATTAGTTTATTAATTATTGATTTTTATGCTGCTATAAGATAAGATAATATGAGCATATTATATTATATTATATTATATTATATTATATTATATTATATTATATTATATTATATTATATTATATTATATTATATTATATTATATGAGGACGTTTTTAAAAAGTTATGGTTGCTCATTTCTAGATTTCTTCTATATGGCTGCACTAGGCAATAAACACGGGTCCAGAATGTTGGAGAAAAGGCATGACAAAAATGTAAAATGCATTTAAAAAATTATCGTCATCGTTAAATTATATACACACTTTTTTACGAAAACATTAATGAACACACTTGCTCACTGATACTTTTAGAGATTAGTTTATATTAAAATATTTTCATCGTTAAACAGGAAATTATTCACATTTATAAAATAAATAACTCCATAAACAGATCATGAGGCGATTGTCGTTTTGTTTTATTTACTTTACTATTCTCCCTTTCTCTAATGTGTTTAATGATTATTGCAATAAGTTTGTATTTTGCAAGCAAACCAGATGAGAACCAGGCATTATTTTGGGGGGAATATTCACTCTTCTTTTACGTAGCGTCCCTTTGGTTTGTTCTGTGTCACTATGAAGTTTCTATAATTTTATGCAACTTCTGAGTGTGTGTGCAGATTCTGTAGACCATTTTGAGGGACGTAAACAATAACATATTAAATTTAACTTATATAGCTTCTAAGAACTCAAAAAGGTCCACAGATTGATAAATATATGTTATGATTGAATTGCCTCTTTGTTATAGTTCTAAAACAGTTTGATAACAAGCAGGAAATGTTCATAGGCCAATGACATCACCACATCGAAATGGTCTGTAGCAACTTAAAAATATGTAGGCCCTACTTAAATAAATAGCCTGTCATAGGGCAATGAAATCTACCAGAATAAAAATTTAACAGCATGATTTCAGAGCAGCATAGAGAAATATATAGGCTAACACAAAGATCATAAATGCAATATGATGTTGATCGATAGCACCAGTCACAATATTTCTCTAACAATTATAACATTAAATAAACTATTCAAAATGTGTATATGTGCACATATACAGTATGTGTTTCACTTTTAGACATAAGTGTATATTAAAACAGCAATTCCACTTCCAAAGATAACTTTTAAAAATGACACTCTAACAGTGTTTCTCATCCACGTTCCTGGAGGACCACCAGCACTGCATGTTTTGGATGTCTCCTTTGTCTGTCACACCCATCACAGGTCTTTCAGTCTCTGCTAATCATATCTATGTCTGCTAATGAGCTGATGACCATCTGAAGCAGGTGTGTTTGGTTAAGGAGGGAGTTTGCATGTTCTCTCCGTGTTGACGTGGGTTTCATGTGCTATAGGTGAACTGAATAAACTTGGCCGTAGTGACTGAGTGTGTATGGATGTTTCCCAGTACTGGGTTGCAGCTGCGGGCATCCGCTGTGTAAAACATGTGGTGACCCCTAATGAATAAAGGGACTAAGAAAAAAGGAAAATGTGCAGAGCTGGTGGACCTCCAGGAACATGATAGAAAAAAGCACTGCTCTAACTCATAGGCCTATATCATGCATTATAAATTGAGGCCAAATATGTGAATTATTTTAACAAACCGTATGATGTAAGCTAACTTTGCAGGGCTAAATAATTATAATAAATATTTCAGGTAAATTAAGCAAACGGAGGAAAACACTTCATAGCATTATGTGAATGCAGGAGCTTTACAGTTACTTCACTGCATTAGTAACACTAGTTGTCCATAAACATGCCTGAGAAACCTCCGTCCGTGTACATTTTCTAAAACATATTAATGCTCTATAAGATTTCACTGCTGTTCATGAGTTGAACTTTGTGTAAAATTTCAGTCCTACCAGTAGCTGAAATGTGTCGCTTTTCCAGAAAAAGTGGAAACAACGCATCACTTTCCCATATGTGGAAGAGGGAATTAAAGATGCAGGACCCCTTAATGGCGGCGTCCTGTGAAACCGGGTAATACAGTCAGCGGCGCAGAAACAGATGATTTAGGTGTGTTTTAAAACATATTCACAGTCAATATCACAGAATCAGGAGGCGATGTATTCCCGTTGAATAACACGGTGTTTTAGGTACTGATAGAACGTTAAAAGGGGTTGAACATTTTTTGTGATACGTGTCTTTTTCCCCTTAATCTTATGTTTCTTCATTTGTAAGACAGTTCTAGATTTGTTTATCTTATTTGCATGAAATCCGTGTAACGGAAAGAGATGTTAATGTCAGTAAAAGCATAAGAGTGGAATAATTATACGACTAATCGACACAAAATGTTAAATTTATAGCTACGTGGCGTTTTATTAGGCAGTTTATAGCTGCTGTGTCTTTTCTCCCCTGACGCGTCAATGAGGAAACCCTCTTTGCTGAATATGGAAGTCGCTTTCTGCTAATACGTGCTATTGTTTATTGTTTCATTGCTGTCCTGGAAAGAGCAATATTTCAGTTAAGGGTTAGTTTGCCGAAAAGTGGCTTAAGTGGTTCCAAACCCTCATGACTTTCTATCTTTTGTTGAACACAAAACAAGATGTTTTGAAAAATGTTAGAAACCTGTAACCGTTGACTTCTATAGCAGGAAAAACAAATGCACTGTACCATGGAAGTCAATAGTTACAGGTTTCTAAAGTTGTTCAAAATATTTTCTTTTTGTTTACAATAAGAAAGAAACTCAAGTGAAGGATGAGTAAAGTATTACATAAGCATGTTTTGGGTGAACTATACCTTTAACAGACCATGTTTGGGGTCTGTTAGTCTCAAAATATAGAGTTTATGGGAACATGATTTTTTTTTAACTTGATTTAAAAACAGTAGAATGGTTTGAAATATAAAACAACGTCCCAGACAGATAAAAAGACAGACAGGCTATTTTAAACAATAGCATTTTTATGAATGCCAAAATAATTAGGCTAATTGTAGTTTATTTAAAAATTTAATGTATTTTAGATTATACAAAACATATATGTGGCTATTGTTTATTAACGTTGAAGAATTATAATCATGCCTTATGTATTATACTGAACTGCACTGTTTTTAATGGAAAACAGTTTTATTTTAAAACCTTTGTCTACTGGCGAAAGTTTGAAATGGTTTATAAATTATTGTGAATAGTTGAAGTTATTTATAAAAAAAGTTAGTTATTAAAAATATTATATTGAATGGAAGATTTTTGACATTTCAAACCTTTTTAAATGCATAAAAATAATTCATCAGTGAATAGCATAACAAAACATCTTGATGTTATTTATGTTGTGTTTTTATTTGTTGTTGTTATTTTAGCAGTGTCCGATCATGAGGCTGGTTTTTGTTTTGCTGGTCTTTCTGAGGGTCCAGCATGTGAACTCAGCATCTAAAGGAATCGTCGCCAGTCTTCAGGCCAAATGGGCTGCGACCCCTCTCCTACTGGAAACAAGGTGGGCTGCAATCATAATCATTCAGCTGTAATAGCCTAGTGCAGTTTTAACATCAAAATCCAAAAATTAAAAGCACATTTTTTTGAAGCATTTATTATATGTAACATATCGAACATGACAAGTTTCTAATGAGCAACTAGATAAGAATGTTTGGGGTTTGTGTCTTTAAAGCAGGGGTGTCAAACTCAGTTCCTAGAGGGTCGCAGCCCTGCACAGTTTAGGTCCAACACTTCTTCAATACACTTACCTGGGGGTTTAAAACAAGCCTAAAGGACTCAATTAGTTTGATCAGGTTTGTTTAATTAGGGTTAAAGCTAGAGTTTCCAAGTATTTTCAAGATATGGTTAAACCTCATATATTATGTAAAATGAGTTTTGTCAATTTAATTTGGCATGCACTAAAATCAGATCTCTCATCTTTTACCCACATGCATTTTGAATTAAACACTACAGTTGTTGACAACCCCAGATTGTTTATACCTGCTGTAGAATTGCTAACATAATGATGACATGCACGTTTTTAATATAAGGCGATCCTCCTATGTGTTCTTTATGCAAAAGCACTTTATCTATGAAACATGTTCTTTTATATTGTGTTTGCTTTAATTCTGAGGAATTAATTTTATTCAGTAAAACTTTTGTAGAGATCTTTTAACACTGTTACTTCAAATGCAAACATTAATTGTAAAACCTCATATAATCTAACTACAGTATACAGTACATTTTCTTGCCATGAAAATTTTCATAGAAGCTGGCATGCTGTTAAACAAACAAACAAACAAACAAAAAACATTGTTTTGTACATCTCCTTTTACAGTGAATTCATCAGGGAAGATGGAGATGAGAAATTCTGGCAGTTTGTCGATACTGTGAAGGAGTTAACTGTTTACAAATCTGGAGGTAATAGCTCACATTATATCTGCTTTGATTTCTAATACTGCATTTGAACTGTAAATGATGCTAATATTTGCTTTTCTGTCTTTAGAGTCTGTCCGGTCCTATTATAACTTGATCCTTAAAAAGGCTGGCCAGTTTTTGACGGATCTTCAGGTCAACCTGCTGAAGCTCTCTCTGTCTCTCAGGACTTACTCTCCAGCTGTACATGCTCTCCAACAAGTGAGTCTTTCATCATTCTAGATAAAAACATAGACTTTCCTAGCAAGTATACATAGAGACATCTTTTTTCCAGATTTTTATTTGTCAGGGCAAGTTTTAAATGTTAGTAAAACTTAAATATCTAGGGCATGTCATTACTGAAGATATGAGTGATGATTATGATATTTACAGGAAACGTTTAAAGCTATATGCTCAAGCTAATATGCTGATGAAAAAGTTTTATTTGTGTTCAGAGCAGGTTAAGGTAAACCTCTTTAGAACTTATTGTGGTTATAGACGGTGTAGTGCAAGTGAATTATTTTGTAAGGTAAGAGGTGGATCATTCTTTGCATTAATGAGAAATTTGATTAATAAGTTTATCTGTTGCTTGGAGAAGTCTCAGAATGGCATTTTAATGTTGTTGATAAACCCTAGGCTTACTGAGGTGTGTTATCAGTCACCTTTGATGAAATATTGGCATAACTGTCTTTTTTATGTATATTGTGTGGTTTGTATTGTTTTGTCTGACTTTTGTACTATTGGACCTAGTGTCTGGAATAAAGAGAATCAATTAATTATAAACACATTTTATCCATCTGACATTCCCTTCACTGTGAGGTTTACCTCACAGACACTGTTAACCCTTTTTTCATTTTGTAGATAGCAAGCGATGAACCTCCTCCTGATGGCTGCTCTGCTTTTGTGGTTGTTCATGGCCAAAATGCCTGCAGCACCAAGGATATGAAGAAGCTCTTGAAGACAGTGACAGACAGGTAATGCTAACCAAAAATACTATATTCTTAGAGAAAATAATTTGTTCAGTGTGTCAAAATCAGTTGTTTTCCAATAACATTTCTGTCGTGCTGTACTTTTTATTTAATTAATCCAGGCCAAGACCTTATCTATACAAGTCTGACCACCAATACCCCGGAGTCAATGGGACAGACCTGCCTGTAGCTATTCTTTATGCTGAAATTGGCACTAAGGAGTTCAGCACTTTTCATAAGGTTCTGTCAGAGCGAGCGCAGGAGGGCAAACTCATCTATGTGCTGCGACATTTTGTGTCTGTAAGTATTAGCAGTGTATTTTCACTATCTTCAGACTGCAGGCAAATCAGATTTATGCAAATTGCAAGTGATCAAGTATGATTTATGTGATCAGACACGGGTTGCTTTGGTAATTACTAGGGCCAGACGGAATCTGCGGACGTTTTTTGCTATTTCTGCGGAGAATTTTGGTAAAAATCTGTGGATTTCTGCGGAATTATTTTAGAAGTATCATAACTAAAACCTTAAAATGTGAAATAAAAAATAATATCTTTTTAACTTTTATTTAATGTTTAAAATGCAAATCCAATTAGATTAACAGTAAATTGTTAACTGTAAGTAAATAAACAGAATTAATAATGGACTAAAAATCTGCGGAAATCAGCGGAAAATCTGCTAAAAATCTGCGGAATTCTGCGCGCGCAGATTCCGTGTGGGCCTACTAATTACATATACTTATTTACATATGTGACATCCAATCCAGATTAAGGTTAAGGTTAGGGTACATTAAGGCTAGCTGTGCATAGAAACCTATATCTTGATTCTATTCATAGTAGTTTGACATTTTTAAATTCTGTTCTATCTGAAAATAAATATTTTTTTAACCCTCACTGATTTTATCACCAAAGGAGCCGAAAAATGAAAGGATGCTGCTCTCTGGATATGGTGTGGAACTGGCAATTAAAAGTACTGAGTACAAAGCTGTTGATGACACAAAGGTTAAAGGTATTGTACAATTTCAGATTGTTTCTTGTGTAAAGGAAGAGATAAATAAGTTGAATTTTATTAATGGTAGTCAATGTTTGAAAAGTTTTAAATAAAATATATATTGATATGATATATAGATATTATACTGATATATATGAACAATACTTATACATGTATTAGTCTTAATGTAAATATTTACATTTAGTAATATTTGTTAACATACAGTGTAAAAAATACTTTGTAACCTTACATTTTTAAGTTAAATCTAATTTATCTCATAAGTTATTTTAATTACATTAAAGTGCCTTAAAATTGTATTAAACTGGTTTGTACAACTTAAGTTGAAACATGATTTATCTTAGTTTATTAAGTTATAATTAGCAAAAAAATGTTGTCATTACTAATTGATCGTATTTTTTACAATGTAGTTAATCGAATATGAATTAACACGAAGAAGAAAAAAAACAAATGCATTTTAATTAAACAAAAAATGGAAAGATTCTTCAAATACACAAATGTTTCCAACATTGTTAAGCAGCTTAACTTTCTTGCAACATTATTAATAAAGAAGCGTTTCTTGAGCAAATGGTTGTTTCAGAAGTATACCTGAACAGCTTACAGTGCATATAAAAAAGTAACAGTTTGTGAGGAGTTATAACTGATGTGACCTGAATTTGTGTGCAGAATCCAAATCAGCCGGCACTGATAATGAGGATGAAAATGATGAAGTCCATGGATTTCTGTTTGGGAAATTGAAGTGAGCAATTATTTCACTTTCTAATATCTTACTGGCTATACATATACCAAAATATGAAAAAAATACAATGGTAGTTCTGTAAAATGCTGCGTCACTCACTGCATCTTTCTTCACCTCCAGAAAGTCTTACCCGGAGCTTCAGGAGGAACTCGGAGAGCTAAGAAAGCATCTACTGGAGAGCACCAATGACATGACTCCTCTCAAAGTGTGGGAGCTCCAAGGTGGGCAAACTGCTGTTATTGATGACTCTTATGGTGTTCTGGACTCGGTGCTGTGTCACCCTGTGAGATTAAACCCATCCACGTGGTTCCTGGAGAGAACTGTCCACTTGATGAATTGGGAAGCAACCGAAAGGTTGCAGTTTGTACCCTTTACTTGCTGCAGCGATCTGTCCTACTCCTGTTCAGACTCCTAAACAGATGCTCATGTTCACAGCCAAGTTCAATTTTGCACAGTGATATTCTGGGGCAAAAATGGCTAAATAACAGCAGTTCTACTTTTGTACTGATAGATAAATGAAGCAATTTATTTTACTTGATGTAAAGAGCTCTTCATGATGGCCATTGAAACGCTCGGTTGGTTTTGTAATAACTTTGGAGCTGAATTGTAAAACCGAACAGATTTTTGTTGTTGCTTTTGTTCAGACTCTAGACTTTAAAATTATATTTTGTGGAAACAAAAATTATAGTATTTTCTGCCATCAAACTGTCATACATTTATTTTAACCCATTTTATAATATTTATTTCATATCACTGGATCTTATTTATTGTAATTGTTATTAATTATAATAATGAAGCTTTTCTTTTTTTTGTGTTGAATCTGATGTTTTCTATGCATCTAAGAGCAATCGTCACATGTTAAAGTAACATTAAGTCAGTATGAAGTGTGCATGGCAAACAAAAAGTGTGGCTTTTTTACATTAATTATGCATTTGCATTGTGTATAAAAGAACAGCCTTGGATTGTTAGCAAATTCTCTTTTAAGTAAATGACAATATTAAAGAGGTAATTTATTCCCTTCAGCATTTACTCACCCTTCACTTGTCCGAAACCTTTTTGAGTTTTTTTTTCTGTTAGACACAAAAGAAGATATTTGCAAAATGTTGTAAACCTGTAGCCATTTGCATTCATGAAAGAAAAAGAAAATACTATGGTCAATAACTACCTGTTTTCCATATTTTTCAAAATATCTTCTTCTGTGTTCAACAAAAGAAAGAAACTCCAATGCGTTTGGAACAAGTGGAGGGAGAGTAAATCCTGGCAAAATTTACATTTTTAGGTGAACTGTCGCTTTAATGTTTATGTCAGTCATATTATTTATTGGTTTCAACTGAAGCTTACCATGAAGAAGTGTATCATGGATCTTTGGCTCTGTTATAAAAAGATTTTGAAATTCCTTTTTTCAAATATATATTCCTCTGTCTTTCCAAAAGACCTCAGTTTCCAGGCGGCATCTCGGATCATGACTGTGCCAAAGTTTGATTCTCTCAAATTGATGCAAGAGCTCAGCCAAAATTTCCCCAGCAGAGCCAGGTAAAAAAAAAAACTGTCTGAAATTCAGTCTTTGTGTCTCTGAGAGAATTCAGTGCAGAAATCATTAGCTTTGTTAGAGTTCTCTCCTTCAGAGCTCAAATATTTGGAAATCGAATAGTCCAACAATTAAAAGATAATGCCATTATTTACATTTACCAAAGCACTAATGGTCCATTTATTAATGTTACGCAATTTATTTACAAGTATTTTGTACAGTATATATTTATCATTGTTCAACATTTATTAATGTATTATTAAAATCCCAAATTGTGCTGGTTAAGTTGTTTTAATGCACTGTGAGTTAACATGAACATCATTATTTTCATTTACTCACATTAACAAAGATGAATAAATACTTTAATGTATGTATTGTTCATTGTTTGTACATAGTATGTAATACATTAGCTAATGGAGTGTTATTTTAAAGTGTTACCTAACAATTAATGCTGTGGAATATTTTACTATGCATTTTTGCATGTGTAACAGCACAGAATGCATGCGTCTGCGTTATGTTTAGGTCGTTTTTAATGCGCGACTGTGACTTTCCTCCGCGGCTACTCAGGACAGCTTTATGTGCAGCGTTCAGGATTTGCTGAGTCAGAGTTACTGTAGTTTACAGTTTGTCAGCATAGCCGATATGGCATCTAAGAGGGAACAGGTTTTCTGAGATTAAAATGAGTTTTTATGACTGTTCTGGGATGTTGCCTGGAGCCAGTACTGACTGTACATGTTTTATTGTACCCACAGATCACTGACAAGAGTGGCTGTAAACCAAGACATGAAGAAGGAAATAGAAGACAACCAAAAGGTAAGCTTTAGCAACAACTTTTCTGAGGAACATTTTTTAAAAAGTTTCAAGCTTGGTCAAATGGTCTTGTTCATAGAAAATGATCTATAAAGTGATTGTGTAGCTGATGAAAACTTTTCTTTTCAGAGGCTTAGTGAGTCGATGGGCATCCATCCTGGAGATGCCAGTCTTTACATTAATGGAATACATGTTGACCTGGACATTCATAACCCTTTCAGGTATCATTCCATTTTAAGATCTTCTAGCCAACTTGTTTTGTTTACTGTTGATAGTACAACACATGATTTACTACTGGCTTATTACCTGCCTAATATTGAGATATGAACACTTTTTTTAAAGTTTTAATGTATTATCTAATTCTACATCCCTAGTCCTACCCAAAACCTAAACCCAACTACTACCTTTTTAACTATTAAGCATCTAATTTGTAGTTTATTGAGCTAAAGTCTTAGTTATTAGTTTAACAGTGTAAACTTTGCTTAGTATAGAGTGTTACTGAAATGTATAATAGCACTATTATCGTTTCACAACTTGTTTTATGTGTTTTAATCACATTTGTTGATTGCTTACTGTTATGTAGCATTCTGGACATTCTCAGAAGCGAGGCTAAGATTCTTGAAGGCCTTCATAATCTTGGTGTCAAAGGCAGCAGCATTAGTAAGTTCCTGCATCTACCATCATCAACCGCTGTAGAGGACAGCTACGCTCTGGACATCCGACACTCCTCCATTATGGTGAGATGCTATCTATGTGAGTGTTGTTGTGGAGCTCAGAAATTCAATAGCAATGTAGACAGACTCTTTTTCTCTTCATATGCACCAGATGCTTTCTTATAAACCCATACTTTATTATTTCTGAAAAACATTGTGCAATTCTGAGTAGGGCTGCACGATATTGGAAAAATCTGACATTGCAATATTTTGTTATTATATTATATTGCGATGTGAATATAATTTCAACACATGTATTGATTAGCTCTTTTTGGAAACATTTAATTCATTTAGATCAGGAATGCCCAACATTTTTCTTATGAGGGGCCAAAAACCAAACTTAATTGAGGCTAGTGGGCCGAAGGTAAATATTGACATGACAATAATTTCCTAATTTATTTAATAATGTTTAAAAATGACGAGAAAACATTACTTTATATGATTTAATACAGTAATATAATAAACTTATTACAGTAAAAACAAAACAATCTAATTTATAAGAATTGCACTAGTTTTTGCCTTGATTTGGTTGCCGATGTCTTCTGCATTGTTCTCCATCTGCAATAAAACAAACAAAAAAAGGTTACGTCAGATAGACAATCTCTATGTTAAAGGCGTTTGCCCCAATCCTTTCCATCATACTCACTTCTCCTCTCAGACGGGATGGTGGGCCAAATCAAAGGTTACAATGGGCCAACTTTAGGATCATTTTGCGATGATCAAGTCTTTTTCTATGCAGTGCATTTGCATTAATTATAATAAATGTCAAGCATAATTAAATACAACAAAGCAAAGATAAAAGTTAAATAAACAGTGCTTCGTGATTTTCTGGAGAGTCTAACAGTATTCAGGAGCAATCAAATATAAAATAGCATGGTCATCTTTATAAAATTGTATTATTTTTAAAATATATTATACAATGTCTTTATCTTTTAATTTTTTATAAATAATCTAATACTGTAAAATGACTATTGCGGATACACACATTGTGATATCGATGCTCAAACCATATATTGTGCAGCCCTAGTCCTTTGTGTGCTTCATACAGGTGATTGGGATTGACAAACCCCCTGTAGGATGCTTGTACGCATGTGCGTGTGTGTATGAAAAAACGCTGAACTAATTTAGACTTGTCATGACAGCTATACCTCTATATTGCTACTCTCTGGTGATTTTGAAGTCCTTTTTTGTAAATCATTTTAGTAATAAAGTCGTGTCTTATTAGTAGGTCATCTGCTAAATATATAAGTAAATTAATTTTCAATTTAGCATAAGGAAAATGATTCAATTTTGAGTGCCCCTGCAATAGGTTAATGTCCATCCAAGATTAAAATTTTCTCAGAATATATACGTTGGCACACACCAGTTTTTCCACAAAGTGGCTAAAAGGGTTTGTTCAAGGATCTCATCTCTCTAAACCCCTTTTTTATTTAATGTATTTATTTTTTTACTTTGCATAGTTTTTACAAATAGGTCTGTTACACAAAAGAAATCTGAAAAAGCATAACAGGGCCATGAGCTCCTTCAATTATCTTGATTTGGTTGATTTAGAGCACATTTTTATTATTAAAAACATGGAGATTCACATATAGACTTTTGCAATTTAAACAATGCCTGTTGTTGCTTGTATTGTTTCTAGTGGGTTAATGATATTGAGAAGGACTCCATGTATCGTCACTGGCCTTCGAGTCTCCAGGAGCTCCTCAGAGCAACATTTCCTGGTGTTATTCGACAAATACGCCGTAACTTCTATAACCTGGTGAGTCAGCTTGTTTGTGAGTTGATTATAGTGTAAGCTCAAATCTAACTGCGTGTGCACAGATTAATGCAGTGATGTTTATCCCCTGATATTGCTTGTTTTTAGCACTGCGGCTGACTTGCTTTTTTATAAATTTGTTCAATCCTAACTTTCTGCCGTGTTTTTTTGGCAGATTAGTTAATTAATAGTTAATTAATACATTTTCACTCAGTAGCTCAATTTCCTTTCGACTTAGCTCCTTCTTTATGAGTGGCTGCCACAGTGTAATGCACCACCTAATAAACTTTTGATTGATATAAATTTGGGATGTTTTTTGTGATCATTTGAAATGTGTTTTTCTCTGTTGTTTGCAGGTTCTATTTCTTGACCCAGCACAGGAAGAGAGCATTGAACTGGTGAAGTTAGCAGAACTCTTTTACAAACACAACATTCCCCTCAGGTACAGTATGTGAACTTAACAATAGAGATTAATAGAGTTTAACTTTTTAATTATTATTTATACTGTAATTGTCAGTTTTTTAATAATTACTGGTAAAACATTTACTGTAAGAAACAAATTATGACAAAGTCAAGGCAACTTATTATGTTGCTTTAACTTATTTTAATAAGTTAATCAGGTTTCAACTCTGTTTTAAAGTTATATAAAGTTTAACTTAATATTTTAGTCAGTTTGATTGATGTAAGTTAAGATGACTAAAAAAGGTCATTTCATTCAACTAAAAATCAAGGCAGCAAGAATGTTTTTACAGTGTAAAATAGAAATTTCAACCTTTTTAGTTTCATTACACTTTATGGTTTCTTGCTTTTCACATATAATTTGAATTAAAATCAATGATTAATGTTTATTTTTATTGATCTTTGTGGTAAACAACCATGTGATGATGAGTAGTTGACATTATCACTTACTTAACATTCAACAAACAAACATTTTTTATTATCATGAGCTCTTCTGTATTAATCATTTTTGTTGGTTGATTAAAGTTGAAGTTTTATGCCAGATTCTGTGTCTCTTAGGATTGGGATTGTACTAGTTGTCAGTTCTGATGATGAAGTGGATGGACTTTTGGATGCTGGTGTTGCTCTTTTCAGACTGTTCAATTACATTTCAGAGGAGTATGACGAAGCTCAGGCTTTCACATCCATGGTGTCAGTGAGTGTCTTTGTGTTTTGCTGTTCTCTGCTTTAAATTAACATTAGTCTCAGTGACAGTGTTCTGTAAGCAAATGCACTGTTTTGTTGGTCCATTATATTCTAGTGAGCCTATTTGTTTGTTTGTTTTTCTCCATTCAGATATTTAATAGAATTGGAGTAGGGAAAACGCTCTCTGTGGACACAATAAAAGCATATCTGAAAAAGAAATTTCCAAAAGCAAATGCTGCTAGAATTCTTGGAGTGGATTCAAGCTATGATGACAACAGGAAGGTAATGTTATTAGAAAGCATAATGTGCTCCATAACAACAAAAAAAGTCATTCATATATGCTGTATATGACATTTTTTTGTGAAAACAATTATTTACAAATTTCAGTACACTTATTTTATATTATTGTAAATGGTTTTAAAAAAATCATGTTTATATCTCAAAACATTAGTTGACTGCCCTGTTTAAACTTTCTATCAATATGCATTTTCCACTTTGAGCTTGTATTCATATATGTATTTCTTACATTCATTCATGTATTTCATGGTTGGAAATGTAGTTAAATGTGTTTGAACAGCCACTAAAGACTTACTCTTCACCTACTGTCTAGTGTCTGACATTGTAAGTTTAGTTTGAAGGGCAAAAATGTATAAATGGCACAAAATGACCTTTAAATAGACATGAAACCCACAGCATTTGGTGTAGTTTTGAAGCTGTTAGAGCATAAACAAAAGTAGCTGCTATCTGTATTATTTACTGTAGTTTCTTATTGGATTCACATGTAGCAGCAACATTAGTTGAAAAATAAAAAAAAACACGTACATAAACCTGCCCATAGAAATCGGGAAATTGGTTAAAAGTACACTGTAGATGATTTAAAGATAAATGTGCCTTGTCTGCTTGTGAAATTGCCACACATAGACATAAGGCTTGATTTTAAAACCCAGATGTCCGCACGTAGTAAATATTTATATGATGTGTTTGTCAGGCTGGTGGAGCGTTTTACAGGAAGAGTGGTTTAGGTGCTTTACCAGTGGGTCTGTTCAATGGTGTCCCACTCAGTAGTGAGGAGATGGATCCAGAGGAGCTAGAGACCGTTCTGCTGCAGAAAATCATGGAAACTACAAACTTCTTCCAGAGATCTGTCTTCATGGTATGGCTTAGTTTTGTTGCTTGAAAACCATTTATTTTACTGCTTCAAATGCTTTGTTTTCAAGTACTTGCCAGCTTCCACATTATTAGGTTCACCTGCTATGATCTGGTTGGTGACCAGGCAACTTTCTTTCCAATATTATCTTGTAAAATTTCAAATTTAGCACCAGATTGCAGATCTACCTCAGTAACGGCACCCATGTTCTCTTCTGCTGCTGTAGCTCATCTGCTTCAAGGTTTATCATGTTTTGATTCCAGAGATGTTCTTCTGTAGACCTTGGTTGTAACAAGTGGTTATCTGAGTCACTTATGCATCTCTGTCAGCTCAAACCATTCTACCCATTATCTTCTGCCAATTAACAGATCAGCATTTTCCTCAACAACTAGGATTTAACCAACATTTAATTAAATTCCTAACTTCAGTAAATCATCTTGAACACATCTACATGCCTTAATGCATTTTTTTGCTGCTACCATGTGATTGGCTGATTAACTTCAATTAGCAATTGAACAGCTGTACCTAATAAAGTGGACAGTGAGTGTTTATCTCAACAGTGTCGAATGGCTTCCTGATTTTCCAATGACTATGATTTGTTTAATTTTTGTTTTTTGATCTTTTTATATGCAGGGTCAGATCACAGAGAGTGTTGATGTGGTGGACTTCCTGATGGAGCAGGCCAATGTTGTTCCTCGTATCAACCCTTTGATTCTGAGCTCTGACAGGCGGTATCTTGATTTTACTGCCTCACCAGGTACCACTTTAATGATCATGTTACACGAAACAATGTCAATATAAATGGTAATCACCTTACTATAATGTCATCAGTTTCTCAGTCATTCTAACTCAGCAATCTTAATAACAGTAAAATTGTCACACCACTATCAGCATATCATTACCTGATCTCAGTGTACATTATTAACTTGCTTAATTTGGTGTTATTATTAAAATAAAACAGTTGCTGATGACTGGAGTGACTCGACTATGTTTTCATACTTGGACTCCAGAGACAAAACAGGAGTTATCTCTAAGAGAATGAAGTATTTCATCAGAGAGGGTGAGTTTTGTCTTATTTTACTATTATTTTATAATATTTAGGTCATTTATAATGAATACTTACTAGGTGTGTAGGAGAAAATGTCAATACATGGATGCTCATATCGAAATATTGCCAATATTTTATTACAATTTGTTATATTATTTAAATAAATTTCCTTACAATCCACTACAGTATATGGTAACTTTTTTTTTAATTAATACATTTTTATGATGGACAAGGTCACCTTCATTATGCAGTAAGATAGCAAAATAAACGTGGCACCATCGCAAAAAGGTCAATACAACATTTATGACAGGCTTTCATTAAAGTGTTGTTCAGATTGTCTGACAGTCCCATTTATTGGCACTGCCACAGTAATATTTTTATGTTCAGTTAAAACAGATGTTGCCAAAGATCCCCTTAGGGGTCATAATTTGAAGTTTGAGAACATTCCACAGATATATCACATTATATTTATAAATTACAATAATATTGTATCATGACACATTTATTGCAATAACATTGCATCGATGGAACTCCCCTAATACTTATTAGTAGCATTTGATAATGCACTGCGTGTCATGCTGCTATATTAAACAAATAACTAGCAACTGCATATTGGTTTAATAATGTTAGTTTCAGTAATTTAGCTTATATAAACATAGACCTCTTATCTCAAACTCCTCTTTTTTTTATCCTCTCCTGTAGAGATGGAGATGTTGTATGGAGTGACCATGTGGATTGTAGCAGATATTGAACAACCCTCTGGGAGACAGTTGCTCCGGAATGCCTTGAAACATATGGTGAGCTACTGCAGTTTTTATTTCCAATTAGTTGAATCCACAGGAATCACGTCTTCAGAGAGCAGAGGCCCTCGTGCAACTTAGTAATTAATCCGAGAGCAATTAATCTTTGAAAATCTTGTGGTGTTGCTTAATGAACAAAATCTGGAGGTAATGACCCCATTGTTTATATATTTCCCTTTGTATATTTTAGAGATTACATTCCAAAGTGTTGTGGTTTTGTTTTTCAGTCATTATGTTTGTGAGGAAGAGGAGACCACTAGCCTGAGCAAGTCAAAAGCAGAACATAAATAACACGTTATGTTTAGTCAACCAAAATCTAATCTCAGAAAGAGCTTAAGAGTTTTGTTGCGAAGTGCAATGCAGATTTAATTGTGTACTCACAGTTTTGAACAACTATACATTTTAATTATCACAGATACTGATCCTATATAATTCAGTGAGTTCTCAAATGTGCTATATATATATATATATAAAAGAGCTGTTAACACACAAGTGCTCTTAAAGAGATAATTCACCCAAAAATCATTTCATTTTTCACAAAAGTCATTTCATAAGGTCTCAATGTGTCATCAGCAGCTATGAATATTACTTTTATTTTGATAACCAATGACCATGATTTCAGCTTTAAATCTTCTTTAATCCCCTAATGAAGAAAAAAATACCCACATCTTGACCTCAGGATGACTAAATTAACAACAAATTAAAATTTTGCAGTGAACTATATAAAAAAGCTATATTTGCTATGATCTGCTTTTTGTTTCATTTGGTATTCTAAACCAGATAATTTACAACATAAAAAATGACATGGTTAATTAAATTGTTTCATTATAGTATTCTTTTTTGGCAAAGTCTCTGATCCATTTTATTTGTTTGCAGAAATCCAGCAGTTCCAGCTGTCGTGTCGGGGTGATCAATAACCCCAATAGAAAGCCCACGGAGGAGAACAGTGCTCTGTACAGAGCTGTCTGGGCTTCTCTCCTCACTCAAAGCAGCAAGAACACGCTCGACTTCACCCTAAAACTCCTCAAAGAAGAAAATGTTGAACTCCTCAAAGAAGGCACCAAGATTAAGCACTTACTGAAACAGGTCAGTGGACTGTGAAATACTGTGTCTGGGTAATGTGAAATTATGTATGGAGCATTTGGACTTGGATTTATCTTAACACACCTGCTCTTTTGAGCTCTTGTCTGTCATTTTTTCCATTTTAATTTCTCACTTGTTCAGTTGGCAGACAACATGTCGTCTTTTTCTCCTGTCAGTTTACATTTTGTGTTGACTGGAGACTATATTGCAGTATTACAGGGCATCTGCTGGGTCTTAAAAAGTCTTAAAAAGTATTTAATTTCAAAAACAAAATTTTAGGCTTTAAAAAGTCTTAATTCACTGAAATATTGTGTTTTAGGTCTTAAATAATTTTAAACAGGTCTTAATTTTCCTTTGTCCAAGTAAAGCTATACTCAACTGGGCTGCCAACCATCCGATCACCAATAAAACCTTATTTTTATATTTAAGTTCTGTTTTTATTTATTGCAAATGAAATTCCCTAATCAGGAAAAAAAACTAAAGACAATTATATTTCTCATGATAATACCAGGCCATTAGAAAAAAAATCTAAACCCTGCATAAGTCTACAATTTAATTCTTAATGGTTTTAAAGGGGTCTTAAAAAGTCTTAAACTTATATAATAAAGTCTGCAGAAACAAATAGTTAATTCATTTGTCTTTAAAGGGATCGTTCACCCAAAATTTTAATTTCTGTCATTATTTACTTATACTTCACTTTTCCAAAGCTGTTTAAGTTTTTTTTTTTTTTTTTTTTTTTAACACAAATGAAGATATACTGAAGAATGTTGGGTAATCAAAACAGCCATTGACTTCCATTTCAATATGTCGTCGACTGTTAATGGTTGCAAAACTGTTATGGAAATAAATTGCTGAAGATTAAGAACTATGGAAAATAGTCCATGAAAACCATGGCTTATCCATGTATATATACATATTTTATAGATTCTTTTTGTTTTTTACCTACAATATGTGGTTACTTTAAATTAGCCAAAAATGGTTAATATACTGAACCAAATAATTTTTTTTTTATCTAAGTGAAACACTTATTAATTACAGAATTGATGATTGATGAATTGCTGAAGCCTTTATTATGATATAGGTACATTTTGGTAATTTTTTTTTGCGAGGTGTAAGTAGGGTTAGGGTTATATGTGCTTTATGTACAGTATATTAGAGGCATGTAAGTGTATATATATATATATATATATATATTGTAGTTGTATGCCAGCGTCAAATATAAATATCTTCTGAGAACCTATACAGACAATAAAATAAAGTAAAACTTTAGAAAGAAATGCTATATAGTATGCTATTAGCATTTATACAGTAGTATATTGTTCAAATGCTGTACATTTAGACAGCACAGTCTTATAATGAACAGTATAAAAAATTGATATTTATTTAGAAAATAATACATCAATGAAATTATTAGTGGGATTGTTTTTTAACTAACTACATGTAAGCTTTTGATGACAGTACAATCAATCTAAATGAGGAAGTATAAATGAGGCAGTAAAGCATAAACAAATAACCACTATCAACAGATGTATATATTATATCTGTCTGTAATAAATAATTAGAATAATCAATGTGACACAATATATGGTGCATCATTAGCTGTATTATTAAAGTAATTATTAAAGCTGTAATAGAAAATGTGACCTTTATATAAAGCTCCAACATCACTTTATTGCTAAAACCATTATATTGGGCTGCTTCTTCAAGCTTATTTCTTTTATATAAAGTGTTTTCTTGGCATATAATAGCTTGTGTGCAGTCTACCTGTTACCATCTGGAAGGCTTGTGTCTTCCCAAGATATCAAATACTACTTTTATAGATTCCTCATGTCATCGCCTTAATAAAACAACACAAGCAGGGTCTCTCTCCTTTTCTGTGTTGTTCTTTTATCCCCGTCACAACATCCAGTGGAAACCACTCAGCCACATGCAATTTTCTCTGACTTATAGACAACTGCATTTGTGGGAATGGTTGCCTCATACCTCGTATAGCCACAGTCCTAATCTACGGTCTTATTGACAGGGTATTGCAACCCTCAGAAAGATAGATTGGTCTGTCAGGCACATGTAGAGCTTTCTTTTGGTTCTTTCTGTCTTCTTTTTATTTTATTGTCTTTCTCTTCCTCCATCCTGCTCCCTCTATTTATTTCCATCGTAACATGTAAGATAAAAGGAAGTGTTCCATCCAGCCCAGCATTTCCTAGTTTTATTAGTTGAAAATGTGTTGGGAGAGAAATTTCTGGTTTCCTGAGAGTTTGTGCTCGAGACCTTTAATGGCTCTATTATTGGATGGCAGGGAGAGGTGTTATGCTGATATTAGCATTTCTTTTCATGTGGGCCAAATGTTGGAAGCACTAATAATCTGACTCTGCACAGCTCATACACCCGAGATTTGGTATCGACACTGAAGCCATTTTTAATTACAAGTCTGATAAATGAAAATGTTTAATGATTGATTAGTGCTACACGGTCTCCGGTGGCGACACATTTTTCATAGGTCTGGCTAATTTAATATTCCTCTCAGAATGCTCTAATGAGTGCACTTGCACAAATGTCCCCCTTTTGTTGTCAATAACTCATTGATTGACTATTTTCTCATTGCAGTATAATCAGAAAACGAACTAATGAGCCAATCGATTTCTTCCATCCACTTTTTTACTATGCTTAGTTTACTTTTACTTGAACTAAACTTAATTGTCTTGACACAAGTTTGCACAAGATTCTGTGCTTTTATATAATGAAATTTACAAAGTCAGTTAGGAAAATTAATGTTCAAAAAATTGTATTCCTTAAATTAAGTCTGTGTGGTGTTTATTCTGTTTGACATTAGCTCGACTGTTCATTACGTCTCTCTGTTTAGGCATTGTTTTTGTTCTGTCTGTTGTTGTTTGTTCAATCTATTCGTTGTTTTGTTTCTGTCTGCCATCAATTTGTTTTGTCTGTCATTTACTCATTAATTGGTCATTCTGTTTGTTGTTCATATGTTCATTCTGTTGTTTGTTTTGACTGTTTTTCCTGTCTGTTACATTTTCTGTTTGTCATTAATTTGTTCTTTTCTATCATTCATTTGTCTTTTCTTGTTTTTTTGTCTGTCATTTGTTCTTGTCTGTTGTTTGTTCATTTGTTCTTTCTGTCATTTACTTTTTCCATCTCTTTGTCAAATCAATATGTCGTGTATTCTTTCATTCTCATTTGGTCTGTCTGTCGTTTTTTGTTTTTTTGTTTTTGTAGGTTATTCTGTACACTCTCAGAAATAAAGGTACACAAGCCGTCATTGGGGTGGTACCTTTTCAAAAGGTACACATTTGTACTTGAAGGTCCATGTTGGTATCTCAAAATTATACATTAGTACCTAAAAAATGTAGTACATTTTAGATACTAATGTGTTCCCTTTGTTCTTTTGTCTTTTGTTTGTTTGTTTGTTTGTTTGTTTGTTTGTTTTTTCTGCCACTCCATTGTTCTATCTGTTGTTGAGTTGGGCAATGTCAACCAATAAGGCATCATATACAATGTCTATTGTAAAACATTGCAATGGATGATGATATCAGGGATTTTGGTCGCGGTGACATGTACGTGTATACATATTTTAACATCTTTAACTTTTAATCTTTAATTCATTAAGCAAATATTTTAGAACATCAAAATAGTTATATTAATAACCATAGAAAAGAACAGGAACACATGCAAAATCATCCAAGTTTTGGAGGCTGAAATCGCATCCTTGTATGTTGCTTTGAATAGAATAAAATTATTATCAGCATTTTAATGACTTTGCCCCATTAAATAAAACATTTACAAAACTGTATGTCATGAAGAAAACCCAGTTCACATGCACGGCGTTACATTTGTGGTTTGAAGAGAATGATGCAGCCGTAGCCTTTTTTAAAAATCGTATTTGTAGTCAAATATTTATTTATGTTGCAAATAAATAAATATCAGGACTTGTAAGAAAGCATTCTGTTTAATACATTTTTGCCCTCCAGCACACAACCGAAGATCTGTCTGGGCAGCATGCTTCAAAAACCCATTCGGCTCTGTTTTAGATTGAGTTTGAGCAGGTAGAGAAGGTGGTGTTTAGCAGCTGTTTGAACACATTCAACCACAAGCACATCTACACTATAATACAGGGGGTGTCAAATTCAGTTCTTGGAGGGCCGCAGCCCTGCAAATTTTAGTTTCACCCTGCTTCAACACATTCAAACAAGCCTGAAGGACTTAATTAGTTTGATCAGGTGTGTTTAATGAGGGTTTAAGCTAAACTGTGCGGTGCTGCAGAGTTTGACACTTGTGCTATTGACCTTATTCTTCAACAATAATATAATAGAAAAATATCAGTTTGCAACACCAGACTTTTTTTTTGTATTAAGTGTGTGTTTTTTGTCTTATAGGGTATGGACCATGATGCCTTTGAGAAGAAGTTCAACACGATGGAGGTGGATTTCCTGCACAGCCAGCAGAAGTACTGTAGGGAAGTGTTAAAGCTCCAAGCAGGACAGAAAGCTGTGGTCAGCAACGGCAGGGTGAGATTCCTTTAGATACCTAAAAAGATCATTTCCATAGGAGTTATGTAATTATTTATAACCTAATGGCCTACAGTACAGGGCGCTGATCTGGATGATAAATAGTCTGAACTGTAAGGTCTAACCAGTTGGTCCCTCAGATGGGGCTGCTCATTTTGTTGAGTCAGTATTAAGTGGTTTGCATGGCCCGTCCTGACCTGTGAGGGGAGAGATGAAGCCTGGCATTAATTCACCAGCATCCACTCAGCATCCTTTGCTTTAGGGGTTATGGGTCACATGGAGCCACAGGACTGTCATATTGCTCTGCTTTCTCAGCACAGTCTTTGTTGACAGACAAGCACAAAATGGCCACAGCCTGAAGCTGCAGTGACACGTCCCATCATTCTCCAAAACATCAGCGTGACCCCCAAAATTTAATATTCTTTTGAAAGAGCTATGGTTGCATCATTTCTACTTTTCTTAGCTAAAATATAGCTAATATATATATATATATATATATATATATATATATATATATATATATATTTTTTTTTTTTTTAAATGTTATTTAATATTATGTGTTAAGTTTATACATCATTTAACGTTTTAACTTAATGTATATTTTTATGTCAATAATTTAAAGAATTCATAAATTAAATATATAATATAAATATAATATAATGGAACATAAATATAATGGAATATCTTAAATTAAATAAATCTACAATAATATTTTATATTTAACATAAGGTTACACGCAATGTTGGAAACACAGATATATAAAATATAATTTATAACTTCAGTATATTTGGCTCTAAACCATAACTGGACTAACTCAAACTAAAACTTGATATAACTGTTAATAAAACAGTGATAAATTATTATTGTACATTTTGGTTTAATAAATATCATTTTATCTAAATCAGCTTATATAAGACATAATTTTTTATATAAGTTTATATAAGTTATTATTTTTCAGTTTATTGTATTATATTAGGGTGGCTTGGTGGCTCAGTGGTTAGCACTGTCACCTCACAACAAGATGGTTGCTGGTTCGAACCTCGGCTGGGTCAGTTTTCATTTCTGTGTGGAGTTTGCATGTTCTCATCATGTTCACGTGGGTTTCCTCTGGGTGCTTCGGTTTTCCCCACAGTCCAAAGACATGTATAGGTGAATTGAATAAGCCAGGGGTGTCCAAACTTGGTCCTGGAGGGCCGGTGTCCTGCATATTTTAGTTCCAACCCCAATTAGACACACCTGGACTAGCTAATCAAGCTTTTTCTAGGTATACTAGAAACTTTCAGGCAGGTGTTGAAGAAAGTTGGAGACAAACTATGCAGGACAGTGGCCCTCCAGGACCGAGTTCGGACACCTCTTGAATAAGCTAAATTGGTCGTAGTATATGAGTGTGTG
>CAIGQZ010032409.1:26578891-26604503 GCA_903798205.1 Danio tinwini | reverse complement strand
TATATTATATTATATTATATTATATTATATTATATTATATTATATTATATTATATTATATTATATTATATTATATTATAAGAGCTTTTTCTGTGGCGAGTCTTCGGTTATGGAACACTTTGTCACTTGAGATTAAAATGGCTTCACCGTCTATTTTTAAATCACTACTAAAAACGTACCTATTTAGCTTGGCTTTTTTATTATTTTAATAGTCCTTTCTACTGCTTCATTTTTTATGTTATTCAGTTTGTTCTCTTGGCTTATTTTTGTTTTTATATTTTGTCTTTTTATTTTACTTTGACTTATGTACAGCACTTTGGTCAGTCTTGTGACTGTTTTTAAATGTGCTTTATAAATAAATGAACTTGAACTATAATTTTTAAATGTAATGTTTTTTATGGAAAATGGAAAGTTTAACTGGCTCTAAACAGTAACAGAGTAAATGTAGCGTGTTTGCTTGCAAAATCCATGCAAATGACGGTCTGAAAGCCAAATAAAAAAAATGTACAGATAAAAAACTAAATTGGCAAGAAACTGAGAACTGGTTAACTTGAATATATTGTGTTAAAAAACAAGAGCGTATTCAGGGTGGAAAACATGTATTTTAAAAGCCAAAGCGATAGTCTGGCAGTCAGCCTTGCTTTGATTTGCATTAAAAATGGTCTGCCATGCATATAAATGACTTCCTCTTCGGGATATGTTTGGTTTATAAAGATTCTCTGTGTAGAAGGTTGTCTTTGTACAACAGTGCACAGTAACTGACTCCTTAAAGCCAAGGTCTGTGTGCACTCTGAACTTAACATTTTTAACTAATATGTCTAATATCTTCACTAGATCCTAGGCCTGCTGGACGACAAAGAAGAAGAAGATGAAGAAGTGTTCAGTGTGGATGATTTCCATCTGCTAGAAATGATCACACTTCGCACCTCAGCAGAAAAGATTAAATCCAAGATCAAGCAAATGAACTTCAGTGCCCAAAAGTAGACTATTGTTTTTGTTTGCCACCCCAAGCCACTATATCTGTAGATGTCAACTTATTTGTTTGTGAGATGAAAATCAAAAACCTGTTATTGCTCTTCACAGGGCCAGTGATCTAATCATGAAAGTGGACGCTCTCCTCTCTTCATCCCCTAAAGGAGAAGCCAGAAAAGATGTCAAATTTCTGAAGGACAAACACAGGTGCAGTGCTAAGATTTCCCCTGCAAATTGAGCTTTCAAATTTTGAAAAGCAAATTAATACCTTCGCCTTGATATATTTCACCAGACTCCTATACTGCAGACCATAGAAAATAACATGGTTGCATACATAAGCTATAGTGATGGTGAAGTCTGCTTTGTGAACGCATCATTTCTTTGAGTGCGTTCTTTCTCTTCAATGAATGGCTCTGAAAGAAAATCACAAGCTGTCCGTCCAAAATGGTCAGCTAACTCGCTCGGTGAATATGTGAGTCAGCTACATATGCAGAAACCCAACTGAGTTGCTGTGGCTGTAAACATCTCCTGTTATTATTTATGCCATTCATCACCAAGCATGAAAGGTTTTTGTCAATTCTCTGTTTGCTGGAAGCTAAGCATGTACTGTAATTGCATGTTCTTGAAAAAAAGTCCTGGCATGTCTCTCTGGATGGGGATAACCTCAAGATTACTGCTGCATCTCAATGCACTTATACGCCCATCTCTATGCACTTATATTTTAGATCAGTTAACTTATTTGTTTTATGTACAATCCACATAAAATTGTGAAAACTAACAAGTTAACTTCATTCCTTTAAGTTGTCTCAACACAAAATTTTTTTTTACAGTTTATTATGTCCTTACTGTACATTATGCAGCTTTTTGTGGAGTATATGTACATACTTGAGTGTGAAACCAAAGTGCATGAACGCTTTGAGACATACTACTTTCCTGTTAACAAACCGTTCTGTCACTTATTTATGTGCACTGTCAGTCATCTTGTCACATCAGCCACGTTTCTTTCACTATTTAATTTCTTACCGTAATGGAGATGCAGCGGCATGTTATTCTGCTATTCACAGGATTGCAGGATGCAAAGAAATCTCCTCAGCTGTTTGCATAATTCTGCATTCAGGAGTTAATGACCAAACACATTTTTACAGCATTTATATGTATTCATTTAACAGACACATTTATCCAAAGCGACACTCTCAAGTGAGGATAAAAGAAGCACTTCAAATCATCAGAGAGCAGCCGTTTATAAATGCTATGACAAGTCTATGTTTTTGTTTTTGTCCTCTCCAGGCATATGGAGAGGAGAGAGTGTGTCTTCAGTTCACATTGTTGTTGCAGATGAACGATAACAGAAAGATTAGATATGAATTAAACTTTAGAATACTGCTTACAACATGCTATGATTTAGGACACAGTGGTTCTAATTTCAAATACTATTCAGGATAGATAGGAGGCAAAGTGGCGCAGTGGGTAGCGCTGCCATCTCACAACAAGAAGGTCGCTGGTTTGAGCCCCGGCTGGGTCAGTTGGCATTTCTATGTGGAGTTTGCATGTTCTCCTGTGTTTGCATGGGTTTCCTCCGGGTGCTCTGGTTTCCCCTACAAGTCCAAAGACATGTACTATAGGTGAATTGGGTAAGCTAAATTGTCCGTTCACTCTCAGAAATAAAGGTATGCGAGCTGTCACTGGGGTGGTACCTTTTCAAAAGGTACACATTTGTACTTAAAGGGTCCATATTGGTACCTCAAAAGTATATATTAAAGGTTTCTGCTACATTAATTTTTCCATGGCGGGGCGCCACACCAAAATTCATCCCGCCACGGCTACATTACAGCTTCTCATTCAAAACATTGGCGTTTTTTTTGTAACCATTGTAGTGCTGTGCGTATTTGTTTAACCCTTTAAGGTGACATACTGACTGACTGACTGACAGGTGCGTGATGCGTGAGGCCAGCAAACACGACGTAGCTTTCAGTTATGATGAACACAGTTTCCATAATTATACTTTGTTAATAGATAAAGGTTTATGGCTCTGCATACAACAAACAAAGACTTTATCTTGCTGGAGTTTATAGCCGCTTCACTTTACTTCAGGACGCATTAATGCCACTCTGTAGGTCTATTGGAGACATTCATAAATATTCCTATAGCCAATCTAATAAATGTTGGAGACATATTCACTACCCAAACACGCTTAATTGCACTTGAGCAGCGTATATATTTGAGGGCGTGCAAGAAGTTTTGTGCACGAACAAAGGAAATCCTCGCGCAAGCAAAAAGATCTGCATGCTCATATTACATAAATCCAATCCCGACTTGTAATACTGCGTTACAACATTTGTCATTGAAATAAAGCCATAGATAGTTGGTAGATCAAAAGGCCTGCCGCCACGGCTGGAAAAAAACCTAGAGAAAACACTGATGTTAGTACCAAAAATGTTTAAGAGGAACACTTTTGTACTTTTAAGGTATGTACCCTTGAGGTATTATTATGGACCTTTTAGGTACAAATGTGTACCTCTTGAAAAGGTACCACCCCAGTGACAACTTGCGTACCTTTATTTCTGAGAGTGTAGTGTATGTGTGTATATTCTGGTTCTCCAGGTTCGGGGTTGAGCGTTGGGCTAATGACCTACCTTGTAAAAAGTATGAAACACCAGCATGGTGTGGCTAAATATCTACTGCGATATAAACGTCCCTGGAAGTAAGTAAATATTTAGAATGGATAGTATGCAAATTGGAATGGAGCATATGTATATTTGAAAAACTAATTTAATGAATTTTGGTACATCTGGAAAATGTTTTATGACGTTTTTGGGCAGTCTAGATGGTGTCACTCTTGTGAAACTGATGGATATTGAGAGTATATAGACAACTATATATTATTGCTGTATTTTTATTTTTCATTACCTTAAGGGATAGTTCACTCAAAATTTTAACTTACTCAGTTTGCAAGCCTTTTTGAGTTTGTTTCTTCTGTTGAGAAACAATAAAGAAAGCTAAAATCCTGTAACCATTGACTCCTATAATAGGAAAACCCTACATTAAAGTCAATGGATTCAGGTTTCAAACATGTTTCAAAAGATCTTTTTTTGTGTGTTTAACAATTATGACAATTTCCATTTTATGGGTGTATCCCTTTAACAGTATTTTTAAATTATTATTTTTTTGTTAATTTGTCTAATAATAATAATATAAATAATAATAATAATTTAGTAAAAAAAAAAAATGAACTTGACAATGTATAAAACAAATTTAGCCATTAACAACAACGTTCAGTACATGTGCCACTGAAGTAATACATTGTCATAATCAGTTGCTTAAAAAACTCTAATCCAGTTTGAATTCAATATATATTTTCTCTGCTACTGTATTGATCTGACCAGATATTTGTTTTAACAGTGTTCTTCATCTGGCACAAAGGGAAGATGAGGTCTTCTATGAAGTCGTTGCCATTGTGGATCCTCTCACCAGAGAAGCACAGAAGTTGGCTCCTTTATTGGTTGTATGTACAACTAGTGATATTAAAGAATGGATTGTACCTCAGGCATCTGTGTGTGCTGTGATTCAGCTAGTTGCTCAAGGCATGTGGACTTAAAAGATTTATCTTGTCAGGTGTCCAGTGCCTTTTCTCTTCAAAAACTATGAGTAAAAAAAAAACGTTGTATTATATTTAAACTGGGGTTGTGGGTATGGTTTAATTCACTGACTTGTACAATAGCTTGCCAACATGGATATATATTATTTGTTCTCTTTTCGAGTAGTTGTTTGTTGTTGTGTCATTTCAGTGTTGACACATTTTAGACAAACTAAGTAGTAAAAAATTTAAAGCACATGTGCAGGACACCTTCGCATTGTGTGCAGTTGTTGAATCATTTTGAAAGAAATAATGTTAAACATGAGTGATGTTAAAAGTCAAGTTTGATTATCAAAAAAAGAATGTATGAACTGGTAACGTATATACTGAAGGGGGGAAAAAAGAGGTGTAACAATGATTGCTACGATACACAAGTGAATTACTGGGCACAAAATACAGATTTGAAAGGAAGAAAAAATTAGCTATGTGGCAAAATCAAAATCAAATCTCTTTTTTGTACCATTTATTATATAATTTTTTTTTTTCGATTGTTATTAGGTGCAATTGAAAAATCCGAATTTAGTATTCCTAGTTTGTTAATGTTAACCAATGGGACCTTAATGTGAAATATTACTTTCTAATATTTGTTTCCTGTGAGTCAAAAAGTAATTTGATGGCTTAGAATGCTCCATTGAGACTCTTTCAAATTATAATGTGTTTTTGTGTTGTTGAAATATGTAAATTATGCTAATTATATAATATATTCATTAAATGGCTGTAAGTTTCAAAGCCTAATCCTTTTTTCAAATTGTGATGTTCCCTTTATATTTACATTTTACGCCAAAGCAACTTGCATAGTATTCAATACATGTTTCATTTCATGCATTTGGGAAGCAAACTCATAATTTTCAACTTCCAAAATCTTTACAGTTTGTGGATGCTTAAAGATATTTTGTATATACATAAAATTGCATCTTTATCCTCTTAGTCAAAAAGAGTTTTAAATGTGCCACTGGCTTACCTTTGTGTGTGTGTGTTTCTGTGAAACGTGACCTGGAGTCCTGACCAATCCCCCCCTGAATGCTGTTGTTTGTGAGAATGTGTGTGTGTGTGTGTGTGTGTGTGTGTGTGTGTGTGTGTGTGTGTAATAACCTTCTCCTCTGTGTGTGTTGCAGGTGCTTGGTCAAGTGGTCAATATGAAAGTGCAGGTGTTCATGAACTGTCGAGCCAAGCTGTCTGAGATGCCCCTGAAGAGGTGAGAGTAAAAGCTTAATTAAACTACAGCTCTGAGAGTCAGAAGGACACATACACATGCTGATACAGTATAGCAGTCAGTGCTGTTCTACAGATACCACATTTTTGGTAAAGTAGCTATAAGCATGTACATTTAAAATATCTCAATTCGACAGATGTCAGTCAGAATTCATACAAGATACACTTTACTGGAAAAATATCTGGGCTGATGCACCATGTTAGAAATGTATTAAATTGTGAAGTATCCTATTAAGATCTGAGGTATTAAAAAAAGATGTGACAAGTAAAAAAAGCTATAACCCGGAAATGGTATAAAGAAGACCCACCAACTAAAGATGAATGGTTCAAAATTATAGCAGACGTCGAGGAAATGGAAAAAAATGACACTTGCGCTTTGATTACAATTAGAAATGTTTAAAAAGAAATGGAGTAAATGGCTGGCTTTCTCCACAACGATAATGGAATTATCTATAATTGAACATTTACATTATTCTAGAGGTTATGCATCATTGTAGGAATATGTTTGGCAACCTTTTATTATATTTTATTTTTACTTATTTTATTTATTTATTTATTTTGATGAGGTAAATGTAATATTTTTATAAATGTATGCATATAGATATACATGTGTGAAATGGCTGTGAAACGGCTGTATTTGTGTGTGTGTGTGTGTGTGTGTGTGTGTGTGTGTGTGTGTGTGTGTGTGTGTATATATATATATATATTTATTTATTTTTTTATGTATATTTATGTATATATGTATTATTATTTTTTTGTTTTTGTTTTCACTGGTTATACAGTATGTTCCAAAAAACAGTATTAAAAAAAAGATTTGACGATATTTTGGCACCGTTGCTTTAAATGCACCTGCATTTCATAGAAAATAATGGGAAGTTGGACAGATTTTTGTGACTTCATCCTGCAAGACACAGTTGTGCTTTATTAAAAATAATGTAAGAGTGGAAAAAATGTAACTAAAGGGTGAGCAATAATCAACTACTATGATTTTTTTATTTAATTAGCTGATTGATTTGTAGTTGTAAAAATCTGTTAAAGGGAAAGACCCAAAAATGAACATTTTGTCATCATATGTTCACCCTTTACTTGTCACAAACCTGTTTGAGTTTATTTTTTCTGTTGAACACAAAATATTGGAAACCTGTAACTATTGACTTCTATATTATTTGTTTTTCTTACTATAGTTGTCAATGGTTGCAGATTTCTAACATCAGAATATCTCGTTTTGAGTTCAACGGAAAAAAAGAAGCTCATAAAGGTTTGGAACATCTTGAGATAAAGTAACGAGTGAAGAACACATACATCTAACTTTCTCGTTAATTTTATGTTAAACATTTAGTTTAAGATACATTTTGGAAAAAAAAAAGAAATGGGTAACAACCAACCGCATATGGTTTTGTGAATGCCTTGCAAATAAAGAAAAAACTATATAATTTTCCTATTGATTCACAACGTTAGTTTTTGTTAACAGTTTGTCTTTTCCTTTGCCTTTCTGTCAGCTTTTATCAGTATGTTTTGGAGCCGGATGTTTCCTTCTTTGGCAACAACTCCCTTTCCCCCGGCCCTATGGCTCGCTTTACTGAAATGCCAGAATCCCCTCTGCTCACTCTTAATATGATCACCCCTGAGAGCTGGATGGTGGAGGCCGTCAGGAGCCCATATGATCTTGATAACATCCACCTACAAGAGGTATGAACTATTACTGCAGCATGTTTTGCAAAAAAAGAAGAAATCAGTAAGGGGCAAACACTTTTTCACACCACTGTATCTGTCAATGTCACTATCAGTTTTCTTTACACCATATCTTTAAATGTATGTAAAGTTTTAGGGTTTTTTTGCCTTTTCTTAACAAATGTTACATGTTTTTATTATGAACGATTGAATTAATTGGCTCATTCAGAGCTCTCTGTAAAATAGATATTTAGTGTCAGTGTGATGAATCTGAATGGATGAGGTTTTTCATGTTGTATGTTGTCAGGTCAGTGGTGTAGTGAATGCAGAGTATGAGCTGGAGTATCTGCTGCTGGAGGGCCACTGTTTTGACCTGTCCACAGGTCAGCCTCCCAGAGGACTTCAGTTCACACTGGGCATGAGACAGGAGCCTCTCATGCATGACACTATCGTCATGGCCAACCTGGTGGGTTTCTCTCCTCTTCTTCTTATATTAATCATAAATAAACATCTTAAATGAAGGGTTAAAAAGATGCATGGACCCAAAATAATGTGAATGTTTTTATTTACTCATGTTATTCCTATTTTTTTCTTTTGCAAAACACAAAAGCACAAAACTAACTAACAAAACTATGGCTTTATAAAACAGGGCTATTTCCAGTTAAAGGCAAACCCTGGTGCCTGGATCCTAAGACTGCGTGAGGGCCGTTCTGAGGACATCTATCAGATACAGGCGTGAGTCTTTCTTTTTCTAGGGTAACATTTCTATGCTTGTCCAAAGTTTGAAGTTTGCAACATTTAATTAGATTTTTTTTATGTTTTTCACCAAGTCTTTGTAGTTTTCAAGGCTGCAACATTCAGGAGAATTTCAAGTTTAAAAAAAAATTAGTATTTAGATATATTTTACAAATTTATTTTCTTTAATTTATTTATTTAAACCAAAATTTACAATTGTTCAGAAATCGGATATTTTTAGCCAGTAAGCATGATTTAATTGAGGAGTTCAGATGGAAAAACATCTAAATGCAATCTGAAATTTTCTACTCCTGTGTGTATGTTCAGTAAATTCAATTTAATAGCAAATAATAGGTTCTTTGCGTTGCCTTTAAAGTTTTGTCGCCTATCCAAGTTTTAGGAACTACAAATAAATACTTGACTTCTAGTTGATCATGTCGTATCAGAAGTGGCTTATATGGCTTTAGATTACACTTATTTTAGCAAAATAAATATTGTGTATGACTCTCATGAGCTTGGACATCTGCATCCAAACATCTCTGCAATGACTTAAATAACTTATTAATAAAGCCATCTGGAATGGAGTTCATCAAGATTCTTTGGATTCATCTTTAATGCCCTCTCCTTCATCTTACCCCAGACATGCTCAATGTTCATGTCTGGTGACTGGGCACGCCAATCCTGGAGCACCTTGACCTTCTTTGCTTTCAGGAACTTTGATGTGGAAGCTGAAGTATGAGAAGGAGCGCTATCCTGCTGAAGAATTTGCCCTCTCCTTTTATTTGTAATGTAATGGGCAGCACAAATGTCTTGACACCTCAGGCTGTTGATGTTGCCATCCACTCTGCAGATCTCTCGCACGCCCCCATACTGAATGTAACCTTAAACCATGATTTTTCCTTCACCAAACTTGGCTCATTTCTGTGAGAATCTTAGGTCCATGAAGGTTCCAATAGGTCTTCTGCAGTATTTATGATGATTGGGATGCAGTTCAACAGATGATTCATCGGAAATATCGACCTTCCGCCAAATGATCAACTAGAATTCAAGATATTATTTGTTGCTCTTACAACTGGGATCGACGACAAGACTTTGTCAGGTAGTGTAGAATGCTCAGAAAAATGATCTCATTGTAGAAGAAAAAGTCTGTAAGGCACTTAAGAAGTAGGGTTTTTCATCTGAAATTGTTCAATTGTTTTTTGTATTTATTAAAATAAATGGAATTTAAATTAAAATATAGACCTTTCATGACAAATTGATTAACTCTGAATTTTGATAATTATTGCATTACTGTTGAATAAAAGTATATATAAAAAATACTGACTCCAAACTTTTCAATAGTGCACATTTATCTTGTTTCTGGAATAATTTAGAATATTTTCAAGCCATAGATTTGATCAGTACATGCTGTCTCTGGTAGTCCAACCTGACATCTTGTATTTGTTGGCAATATGCTGTAAATATAAAGAAACCATTACTATACAAAACAAAGAACAAACAAAAAATGCTCTCCATGATGCTTGTCTTCAGTTTCCTATTTTATGATTGTGCATGTTTTACTACTTCTTTAAAGAAACACAGTTGTGAATTCTTCTAAAATTATAGGAGACGATAAAATTTATACCCCATTCCTGCAGGTTAAAGTTAGAGCCTGGTGTCATTTTTCACACTGCTAGTGCAATTATTCATACAGCCTAGGGTCTGACACAAAACGAAAGAGACACACACACGCACACACATTTCTGACTGCTAAATGAATGGGAAGGCAGTGTTCCTTCAGTGTGTAATTCACTGATATCCTGCTGTAAGGAAGTGCAGCCTAATGGATCCAGGGTTTCATTTAGGATGCTGAAGCTCACAGCACTCTGTGTCCTGTATCACTAGACATTTATCATGCTTTTAATGTCATCACAATTTGTTTCAGAGAAAGGGGCAACTTGACAAAGGAACGCTCGAAATAAATGTAGAATTGAATTGTGAGTCACTGGTGAGGAATCAGAATAATTGGAGCAATTCCAGAGCAGCGTGCTATTCATTTTTTTGGCTATTAATTCTTCCTCTTCTTAATCGTTTTCTTGTTGCCATTCCTGTCCCTCTTCCTGCTCTTGTCCTCCTCTCTCGTCTGTCTTCTTATCCTACTCCCTTGTGGTTTTGTCCTCTTTATTGTTTTCCATCTCCATTTTTATTGTCATTGTTTTCTTTATTCTACTTGTTGTCATCTTCATTTCATTTGTTTTCTTTTGTTTGTCGTGTTGTTATTGCTCCTCTGCTTTTTTGTCTTTGATGTTCTTTTTTTTCTTGTTTCTGATGTTCTTGTTCTTCTCTTCATCTCTTCCTTGATGTTGTTATTTTTTACTTCTGATTCCTCCTCCTGATTCTTCTTCTGCTGCTTCTTCTCTTTTGTCTTTTTCTCATGCTTATCCCAACCCCTTTTCATATTTTTTATACTTCTTCTCCTCATTTTTGTCTTCATCTTCTTCCCTGTGTCCTTCTTCTGTTCTTCCTTCCTTCCTTGTCTCTTCTCATCTGCATTCTTTTTATCCTGTTATTTTTTTTCTCTTTTTCTTTTTCACCTCCTGTTGTTCCTCCTTTTGTTTCTCTGCACCTCTTGCCCTTCTTCTCTTCGTCCTTCTGCTTCGTTTCTCTGGCTACTTCTCCTCTTTCTCTTCTGTCTTTTTCATCTCCTTCTTCTCCTTGTTCTTCTGTTTCACCTCTTTCTTGTCATGGTATTATGTTTCTGATGTTCTTCTCTTCATCTTCCATCTCCTGATTCTATATCTGCACTTTCTTCTCCTTTGTCTTCTCATGCTTATCCCAACCCTTCTTTTCATCTTTTTTTATTCTTCTTCTCCTCATTTTTGTCTTCATCTCCTTCCCTGTATCTTCCTTCTGTTCTTTCTTCCTTTCTAGTATCTTCTCATCTGCATCCTTTATTTCACCCTGTTATTTTTTCCTCTTTTTTTTCTCCTTCACCTTCTTTTGATCCTCCTTTTGTTTCTCATCCACACCTTCCCCTTCTCTTTGTCCTCCTGCTTCTTCTCTTTCTCCTGTTACTACTTCTCCTCTTTCATCTCCTTTTCCTTTTGTTGCTTTGACTTCTTGGTCTCAATATGTCTCTATTTTTCTTCTTCTCTTTTACCATGTCCTTTTTCCTCATCCATCTGTTCCTTCAGCTCCTCCTTTGTCTTCTCATCCTCATCTTTCTTTTCATAATCATTCTTCTCCTGCTTCTTCTGTTTCTTCCTTTTTTGTCATGATATTATGTCTCTGATGTTCTTGTTCTTCTCTTCATCTCCTCCTCCTTAATAACTTTGTTCTTTTTTACTTCTCCTGCTTCCTCCTCTGAATTCTTCTTCTGCTCCTTCTTCTCCTTTGTCTTCTTCTCATCCTTAGCAACCCTTCTTTTCATCATTTATTGTTCTTCTCCTTTTTGTCTTCATCTCCTCATCTGCATCCTTCTCATCCTCAGTTATTTTTTTCCTTTTCTCTTCTCTTTCTTCACCTCCTTTTGCTCCTCCTTTTCCTCCACACATTCCCCTTCTCTTTGTCCCTCTGCTTCTCTTTCTCTGGCTACTTCTCTTTCTTTTCTGTCTTTCATCTCCTCCTTTTACTGTTTTGTCTTCTTGATCTCAATATAGGATATAGGTTTTCGCTTTCTTTTCTTTTTTCTCTTCCATCTGTTCCTTCTCCTGTCTTCTCATCTTCATCTTTCTTTCATTATCATTCTTCTCCTCATTCTTCTGCTTCTTCTTTTCTTTTTTGTCATGATATTATGTTTCTGATGTTCTTCTCTTGATTCTTCTCTTCCTTAATTTTGTTATTTTTTACTTCTGCCTCCTCATCCTGATTCTTCTTCTGCTCCTTCTTCTCCTTTGTCTTCTTCTCATGCTTATCCCGACCCCTCTTTTCATAATTTTTCTTTTTACTTCTCCTCCTTTTTGTCTTTATCTCCTTCCCTGTTATCCTCCTCCTATTCTTTCTTCCTTCCTAGTCTCTTCTCATCTGCATCTTATTTTTATCCTCAGTTATTTGTTTCCTCTTCCTTTTCTCCTTCACCTCCTTTTGCTCCTCCTTTTGCTTCTCGTCCACACCTCCCCCTTCCTCTCTTTGTCCTCCTTCTGCTTCTCTTTCTCTGGCTACTTCGCCTCTTTCTTTTCTGTCTTTTTCATCTCCTTCTCCTTTTGCTGCTTTGTATTCTTGCTCTCGATATAGGTCTTTTTTCTATTCTTCTCTTTCAATTTCTCCTTTTTTCCTCATCTTATTATTTTTTTCCTTGTTCTTCTGTTTCTCCTCTCCCTCTTTCTTGTCATGATATTGTGTTTCTTTTTTTCATCTTTTTATACTTTATTTTTATTTCTCTTTTTAAGGAAGAAAAAGGAAAATGAAAAAATACAAATACAAAAAAAAAGAAAAAATACAATAACACATCAGAACTTAAATGAACAGTCAACTGGTCACATATTTCCTCACAGGTCACATTAACAAATACATTTAAAGATCAGTTTGCACTGTGTAAAAGAATAAGTACAATCCATTTCTCCCATTATTGCAGGAATTTGTCCATTTGTAGTTTTACAGAAAAAGCCATCCTCTCCATATTTGAATGTTAGATATAATATCCAATCAGATTGTATAGGGGTTTCAAGTTATAGCCACTTTCAAGTTACAGCTTTCTTACTGGTTGCTAGAAGTATTTATAAAAAATGCTTGTCTTTTACCATTAAGTTGGCTCCAATATTTCCCAGGTTGTTGTAAAAGTAAAGTCCACTCCATCATCAAAAATATATGATATAATGTTTCTGATGTTCTTCTCTTCATCTCCTCCTTGAAGTTATTTTTTACTTCTCCTGCTTCCTCCTCCTGATTCTTCTACTGCTCCTTCTTCTCCTTTGTCTTCTGCTCATGCTTATCCCAACCCCTCTTTTTTATCATTTTTTATTTTTCTTCTCCTTCCTCCTTCTGCCCTTTTTTCCTTCTTCTCATCTGCATCTTTCCTCCTCAGTTATTTATTTTTCTTCTCCTTCTTCCTCCTTCTGGCCTTTTTCCTTCCTAGTCTCTTCTCATCTGCATCTTTCCTCCTCAGTTATTTGTTTCCTCTTCCTCTTCTCCTTCACCGTTGCTCCTTCTTTTGTTTCTCCTCCACACCTTCCCCTTTTTCTCTTCATCCTTCTGCTTCTCTTTCTCTGGCTAATTCTCTTTTTCTTCTGTCTTTTTTCATCTCCTTCTCCTTTTGCTGCTTTACTGACTTGGTCTCGATATAGGTCTTTTTTCTGTTCTTCTCTTTCGTTTTCTCTTTTTCCTCATCCATCTGTTTCTTCTCCTCCTCCTTTGTCTTCTCATCCTCATCCATCTTTTCATAATCATTTGTTCTCTTTCTTGTTTTTCTGTTTCTCCTCTTAAATATATTTTCCTCCTGCTCATTTTCACATTCATTCATTCATTTATTCATTCATTCATTCATTCATTCATTCATTCATTCATTCATTCATTCTTCTCAACTCCCGTTTTTTTTCCTGCTTTCTTTTCTTCTTATTTTCATCCCCATTTTGTCTTATCCTTTTTTAAATTCATTTTCTTTTTCTTCTTCTTCTCCTTGTACTTGTTGTTCATCATCTTAACACTTCTAGGTTTAGTGTTGTAATCTTAATAAATGCAGATATTTTTGTTTTTCATCAGATATGCTTTGTTTGTTTGTTGACATGCTGTAGTTCTGTGTGTATGTTTCAGGCATGATGGCACAGACTCTCCTGTCGATGCTGGTGATGTCATTGTGGTGCTCAACAGCTTCCACAGCAAGATCATCAAAGTTAGAGTAAGCATTGAGATGTTTTTGTAGAACTCAAAATCTAATAACCAGCATTTACAGGCTCTGTATAAACCACCAGCTGAAGGGACCAATAAAAAATAGCAACATCTGTTCAAATTTTAGGTCCAGAAAAGACCTGACAAACTTAATGAGGATCTTCTAAGTGAAGGAACTGAATCCAAAGGCCTGTGGGACTCCATAACCAGGTAAGTGTGTTGTTTTTGAAGCACTAATCACATTTTAAAAAGCTAGAGGGGAACAGCACTTTGAATGTCTAAATAATCATTAAAAAATAACTTTCACCTAATTAGATTCTGCAAATGGCTTGGCCTATGTATCTGCTAGCTGCTCAAATTTACCTTCTTTCATTTTACAAAGTTTTACAAAAAATTACTGTTTATAGTTAATCTGATTTGGCTAATTTAATAAAACTGATTAATCAGTCTCATTCTGCCAAAATCTCTGTACTCTGTAAGATAAATACAAATAAAAATCTTCATATCCTGGGTAGGCCTGTCCATAAATGTTTGTGTGCATGTAAATACAAACTCACTACCGTTCAAAGCTTTAGGGTTTGTAAATTATTGTTATTATCATCACTCCGATATTATTATTTTAAAGATAGTTTTCTGTTTTATTAATGTATTTAAAATGTAATTAATTCCACTAATGGTAAAGCTGATTTTTCACTATCATTACTACAGTCTTCAGTGTCATGTGATCCTTTACAAATGATTATAAGCACATTTGGAATGTTGAAAACAGTTGTGCTATTTTGTTATTGCTGTTATTATTATTATTAATAATAATAATAATTTTTGTGAAAATTTACCAATTTATGATATCTATGATACATTTTTATGTTGAATAGATAAATAGAAAAGTCTTGCAACATTTGAACGGTAGTGTACAGTGCTCAGCATATGTAAGTACACCCCTCACAAATCTTTTAAACTCATATTTTTAATAGGAAGCTATACAATATTGTATTTGTGCATATACATTAGATTAGTCAGTACTAAAGCCAAATCAATTTATATGTTATAGAAAAATAGTAAATACAAATTTAAAAAAGAGGAAAAATCAAGAGAAGCAAAAAATGGAAAAATATTAGTTGTAATTTTGTAGATTGTAATTTTATTTTTGAAATATTTCGCTTGAATTTAATTGTATTATCTTTCAATTTTCAAATATGTTTGGTGACTAAAGTATTATAATATATAATATATATATATATATATATAATATATAAAATATAAAAATATTTTTTTAATAAATATGTTTTGTTTAAATGCACCAAAATACATCGCCTATATTCACTAAAAATGGATAAAAATATTCATTTTCAAAATAGGATGTACTCAGTTATGCTGAGCACTGTATATTTGTGCAGAGGGTCTGCATTTTAATTAACAGCTCTTAATTTTATTTATATATATATATTTATATCTGTCTCTTTTGCTTATTCCTGTCTTTATGAAGTGTGTGGAGTTCTTTGGAAAAGAGGTAGGGAACTTAATCTCTACATTTTTCACTCTTTTTTCCCCCCAACTTATACTCATTTTCCCTCTTTGCATCAGTAATTGACACAGCGGTTTGCAAGCAGTGATCTGTCTTTTTCTTTGAGTTTCCCCTCAGCTTGATTTTCACACCTATCGGTCTCCACATTTAGAAATAGTTTGCCAGGTCGTTTCGAATTTCCACCTTGTCTCAGCAGTGTTACATCACCTCCAGTCCACGTTATTCAGCTAATCTGGTCTCACCTTGCTTTTTCCAAAGTATGTAGCGAGGAAATGAGGGACCGGAATGTTCCTAAGGTGTGATGCTTGTTATTTAAAAAAATGTGAAAAATCTCATGTGAATATCTGTGCAAAGCAAGCAGTAGGTGAGATCTTGGCTAGGGAGGTTGTGGAAAGCTACAGATGGCACTTGTCTTATTTTGTGGTAATGGTAGAGATTTAGATCATTTAGATTGGCAATTATACCGAGTTGCTTAATAGATCCACAGACTCCGTTTTTCATTGTTAACAACTTTTCTCAAAACCAATGGGCTCAATTAAGAAAAGTTTTTCCAGATAACATTAATTACTCACCCTAATGCCATTCTGAGACAATTGTTCATCTTTGGAAAACAAATGAAGATATTTTAGATCAGTGTGTCTCAACCATATTACCGGAGGACCTGCATGTTTTTGATGTCTCCTTTGTCTGTCACACCTACTACAGGCCTTTCAGTCTCTGCTAATAAGCTGATGATCTGAATCAGGTGTGTTTGGTTAAGGAGACATGGGCTGTTTCTCAATATGTGTTCTTCAGTGGTCTTGCGTCCTTCTGTTCTCGTGTAACGTCATCATCAACTGCCAAAGTTCAGTTCCAAAACTCAAGACCGCAAGAACGGAGGACGCGTGAAACTTCCCGTATGTGTTCTTGATATCAAGGATGCATGTATGCAGACTTAAGCACTAAACTCGCTCTAGAAGTCATTGCGACAGGAGGTGGGAAATGCAGCATTTTTACAGATTTATTATTAAAATTCAGAGATATAACTTGTTTATCTCAGGAGTTTCCCTAAATGAAACGGTGAAAGTAAACATTACCATCAACATATTAATAAAGGAATTAACATATTAAGGGTGTTTATTTGCTGAAATTCGTATTAAAATGTTTTATTTGTATTGTGAAACGTATATTTGTAAAGTCTTTTTTTTTGTTAACAACTGTTTATTGAGTTTTTCAGGAAACAATATAAAACGAAAAAAACTAAAACAAAAAAAAAAACAAGTACAAATTTAAAACCCATGCCCGCCCATCTCACCCCTGGTAGACTTCAAAAGATCAATAAATAATATTAATAATAATACTAATCAAATAAAGGAAAAAGAAAAAAAATCTGTCAAAGAAATTTTACAAAGATTTTAAAAAGGATGACACAACATCAAAAGCTGAATGCCACATACTGACAGTTTTCACATTAGCACCATGTATACGAGACGTTGAGAGTTTCATTGAGAGAATGTCCAACAAATACACAGTCCAGGTTCGTCTGTCCATTGTGTGAGGAGGATTCCACCGGTTGACATATTTGTAAAGACTTTATGCATAGTATATATTTTGAAAAGAGGAAAAACAATAAATCGTTGTATGAGTGTTGTAATGTTTCAAAAATTTTTGTTAAAATGCGTGAAGGTCATGTGACCATTGGGAAGAATGCAGCATCTCTTTTCTCAGAGGATGGCTTCTCCCTTCACGTGGTCTCCTAAGTTTGTTCCTCCGAGGACACCTGGCAAGACCGGTCTTCACAAGAACGCAAGTCCATTCTCTGCATTCTTGGAATTGAGAAACAGCCATGGAAAATGTGCAGAGCTGGTGGCCCTCCAGGAACGTGGTTGAGAAACACTGTTTTAGATTTGGGATCTCTCTGACCTTCCATGGACAGCAAAGGACCAGAACACGTTCAAAGTTCATAAAAGGAACCAAAAACATTGTTTGCACAGATTTCTACTGATTTTTTTTGCCTGCCATTGAATCTGTTTATTTACTTATGTAAATGTGTGTCAGATGTTATATTAATTTCAGTAACTTTATTTTATCTAAAATGCAAATGTCTCTATGATATGTTTACAATACATTTTGTAAGGTAATATTTTCTCTCTTTTAGTAGGTAAGCAAGTAAATCTAATTGGATTTGCATTGTAAACCTTACACTAAATTAAAGTTTAAAATTTTTTTATTTCGTGTTTTAAGTTTTTAGTTGCTATACTCTCAAATTATTCTGCATAAATCTGCATATTTTTTTACTAAATTTTGTGCAGAAATAGCAAAAAATGTCCAAAGATTCTGTCTGGCCATGGGTCATCAGTGGTTCAACTAATCATATGAAACTCCACAAACACTTTTGTGTGCCAAAACAAACTGTAAAAGCAATGTTGTTCACCTTTTGGCACACAAAAATATGTTTGTGAAGCTTTGTATAATTACAATTGAACCACTAGGGTCAAATAAAATGTTTTGACAATGTATTTGGTTTCTTTTCTGGGGATCTTTGGATGAGGGAGCTATCAGATTTCCGAATTTGTATTCATCTCAGGATGAACTAATCCGTAAAAAATTCAGTATTTTGTCACCTAATTCATAGAAATTCGTTAAATAAATGGGGCTTAAATGTATGTCAGAAATGTTCCTTTTTGCTGATTTTTAATTTTTTTTTCATTTGAATTAAACTGTTTCAATATTTTTTCTTCTACTTAAAGTTCAGTTTTTTTTTTTTATTATTTATTTATTTATTTTTTTTATACTGTATCTAAACATTTTCCAGTTAACTACCAGACAATGTCAGTACTTTTAGTTTGGCTATTACAGTATGAACCGTCTTGTTTTCCCTGAATGTTTGATGTGGTTTATTTCAGTAAGTAGGGGCTGCATATTTCATATTTGTAAAAAAAAAAAAAAAAAAGAGCTGATCATTCATTTTTTTGTATATGTTTTTTTTAAGTGATTAGTGTTTTTATTCAGTAATGATACATCTAAATTGCCATAAAATATCAACTTAATAAATAAAGAAACATAAGAAACATCTATTTTAATTGTAATATTTCAAAAATGTCCACAGTTTTATTAAAAATCCAGTCTTAATTTGTGGAGACATTTAAAACAAATCTCACAGATATCGGAACATCCATTACAATCAACAAATAGATCACATAATTCTGTTATCACATGTTATTAGCTGTGTTTCTATTTCTTTTCGTTAAAGTATATGTTTGGTGTTTTGCAGCTTCTCTGGTGGCCCGAGTGTGGATGAAGGTGACAAGAAAGACGTTCTAAACATTTTCTCTGTGGCCTCTGGACATTTATATGAGCGCTTCCTGAGGTACAGTTGGACCGACATTGTTTTTGAATGCAGCCGTGTCAGAGTCATCTTCTGCACTTCACATGTCTTCCGCTTCATCTTTTTTTTCTCCTTTCAGAATAATGATGCTGTCTGTCCTCCGACACACCACAACTCCTGTCAAGTTCTGGTTTCTCAAAAACTACCTCTCCCCCTCTTTTAAGGTAAGACCAGTATTATGACTGCACGACATTGGAAAAAACTGACATTGCAATATTTTATTCACATACATTAGGTAGCACACTGCTAAAAAGAGTTCCCTCTTAATCTCCTTGGAGCCGTAACAGGCTTTTTTATAGCATGTTAGGTTGTTATTATAGTGCTTTGTGTGTTTGTATTAATGTGATTATGCAGAATGAAGCATAATTATGTACTAATAAACAGATAATATGCTAATAATAGGCATGTAAGCAACTAGTTAATAGCAAAGACTATACACAAGACATGTCATTCCTATAGTAAAGGCACTTTGTTAATAGTGAATAAGTATTCCTTAATGCAATGTACTATGGTTTACAAATGAGCATATCTAGAATTGGTTTAGGATGGGTTTTCACCAACTTTACAAAATGTATTTTACAATTTAAAAAATATATTTTTATTTTATTTTAGATATTTAATTTTAATAAATTTTAGCAGTATTTATTTAACTAAGATTTGAGATATTTGTTTGTGATGCTTTGCTTATATTGCTTATAGCCTATCTTTAAATATAGGATATAAGCTATAAGATTTTGGAAAAATGTCACTGTGACTCTTCTGATTAAAAAAATGGGATTTAAATTTTTTTGTGCTTTTTTTTGTAGAGCCACACAGTTTTTCCATAAATGCTGTGAATATTTATCCATTTGGGTATAAAATAATAGTAATAAATCATCATAACTACCAAAATCCATTTAACTTAAGGCAAGTCTTTTCACTCGGTGGCCATGAATGGTGAAATTTAAAAAACTGTTTGCTAAGCTGTTGTTGTGATGTGATGTGTGTTTGATGGGACAGACTGTATCTCGTGTTCGTGTCATACAGATTACAAATCCAAAAAAACATTTGTTTTCAAGTGTAGTTGCTACGTTTAAAAGAGATTTTAAGCTTTATGTGAATATATATTTCTCATGTCTGGGAAGCAAATATTTGCTGAGATTCCAGTGCATTTGTTGACCCAAGATGATTAATAACAACTGCAGAAACTGCACACATCTGGTTCAAACCCCTCTTCTGGAGAAATTTCAGTCTATTGCGATTGATGATTGGCTAGAAGGTGGGGCTAAATTTGCCATATTGACTGTTACACTTTTTCCCCATTCAAAACTATCCAAGTGACATGTCTTGTGTATTCTATAGTCTTTGAGACTAAATAATAGGTCAATTAAAATAAAAATAAAAGTTTTTTTAAAAAATGTGTTGTTTACAAATGTAAATATGTGTCTTTGAGTAGATAATCAAATAATAGATTTGATAAAAAAAATAGTACAACTATAAAATTATAATACTAATATTTATACCCGTCTTAATGTCATGAACAAAACGAGAGTCTGGCTGTGCAAACGCATGCTTAATTAATCATTAAAATGAGAAAAAAAGATGTAAACTTCTATAGTATGTTCTCCCCCACAGTGTATCTAATGTTGTGTGCATGTGTGCAGGAAACCATCTCTCACATGGCGAAGGCATATGGTTTCCAGTATGAGCTGGTTCAGTATAAATGGCCCCGGTGGCTTCACCAGCAGACAGAAAAGCAGCGTATCATCTGGGGCTACAAGATCCTCTTCCTCGATGTGCTATTCCCCCTGGCCGTGGACAAGATTATCTTTGTTGATGCTGATCAGGTGACATTACAAATGATAAAACACACAAAAATGCCACTACATTATGCACATCTTGGCATTTTTAGTAGCACAAACAGTGATGATATGTTTATGCATGCTGTACGTCTATTTCCAAACGCTAATTCAGTTTTAAAAATACAAGTCTTACAATTTGAAGTGATTTCATCTAAAATAATTCACAGGTTCAATTCTTTTAGTACATTAGCATGTAGTGATATCATCTAATGTCAAAACATGACTGACTGTGTTTATTTAGATTGTCAGAGCAGATTTGAAGGAGCTGAGGGATCTGGATCTTGAAGGCGCCCCCTATGGGTACACACCGTTCTGCGATAGCCGAAAAGAGATGGAAGGATATCGTTTCTGGAAGACTGGCTACTGGGCCTCCCATCTTGGACACAGGAGATACCATATCAGGTTAGACTGGGACAGATATACTATCATATTACTGCATGATGAAAACACAGAAGATCACTTTAGTAATTTAGCCCTCCTGGATGCAACCTAATAAAAGCAAAACCCAATCGAGTTTGGAAAACAAAACAAAAATGCTGTCATGTGTAAAGGTTCTTTTTATTAATCATTTAGGTGTTAAAAAGGTAGTTTTAAGCTATTTTCTATGTACTTAAATATATTTAGGTTTTGGAAGCATCTGATATTAATCTTGATTTAGTTGCATCAACTCAGTTCAGTATTCAATTCAATTAATTCACATTTATTTGTATACCCATTTAAAGCAGCTTTACTAAAGATGCACATTATTGCATAACAATTAAACTTAGAAAAGTCAAGTTTATTAGTTAGTATAACTATATTTAAATTATTATGTATAAAGTCGCTATCATAGGCATATAAAATCCTTTGAGGAAAGTCTACAGGGTCTTCAGGCATCAATCAAAATCAAGCACTATATCCACATAAATAGAGAAATCCTTAACTTTTTGCTAAACTTACATTTAAATAACACATATCAAACCAGACACAAAATCGGACATGAATAGCCTAGTAATTTTTGCTTCATCCCTTTTAAATTACATTTAAAAAGACTTCTGTGTGTTCAGTCCAAATTTCAGGTCTCAAGACAGCAGGTTATCAAAACCTGAATTAATTGAGGTAACACTAGAACTACAAAGTCAGTCATTTTGACCGTTTTTAATCTTTGTAATTTTATAACTTGAAATTAAACCCACATACTGTATTTATAATACCTGGGTTTACCTAAATATGTGTATGTTTCTTAATAACACTGTTATTTTATAAAATTACAAAACACAAAAGAGCTATGAGTTGTTCTACCTTTAATTATCATAAAGTGCATCCGGAAAATATTCATAGAAAAAGCTTCACTTTTCCCACATTTTTTATGTAACAGCCTTATTCCAAAATGGATTACATTCATTTATTTCCTCAATTCTACACACAATGTCCCATAATGACAATGTAAAAAAAAGATTTTTTTTAATTGTTGCAAATTTATTAAAAAAATAAATAAACAGAAAAATCACATGTACATAAGTATTCACAGCCTTTGCTTAATACTTTGTTGATGCACCTTTGACAGCAATTACAGCCTCAAGTATTTTTGAATATGATGACACAAGCTTGGCACACACCTGTCTTTAGAAATGTTTACCCATTCCTCTTTGCAGTACCTCTCAAGCTCTATCAGGTTGGATGGGAAGCGACGGTGTACAGCCATTTTCAGATCTTTCCAGAGATGTTCAATAGGATTTAGATCTGGGCTCTGGCTGGGCCACTCAAGGACATTCACCAAGTTGTTGTGAAGCCACTCCATTGATGTTTTGATGGTGTGCTTTGGGTCATTGTCGTGCTGGAAGATGAACCGTCGCCCCAGTCTAAGGTCAAGAGCACTCTGAAGCAGGTTTTCATTCAGAATGTCTCTGTACATTGCTGCATTCATCTTTCCCTTTATCCTGACTAGTCTTCCAGTTCCTGCTGCTGAAAAACATCCCCACTTGCTGCCACCACCATGCTTCACTGTAGAGATGGCATTAGCCTGGTGATGAGCGCTGCCTGGTTTTCTCCAAACGTAACGCTGGGCATTCACTTCAAAGAGTTAAACTTTAGTCTCATCAGACCACAGAATTTAGTTTTTTATGGTCTGAGAGTCCTTCAGATGCCTTTTGCCAAATTCCAGGCGGGGAGTGGTTTCCGTCTGGCCACTCTACCATACAGGCCTGATTGGTGGATTGCTGCACAGATGGTTGTCCTTTTGTAAGGTTCTCCTCTCTCCACAGAAGAACACTGGAGCTCAGACAGAGTGACCATCGGGTTATTGATCACCTGTCTGACTAAGGCCCTTCTCCCCCGATCAGTCCTGGTGGTTTCAAACATCTTCCACTTATGGATGATGGAGGTCACTGTGCTCATTGGAACTTTCAGAGCAGCAGAAATTTTTCTGTAACCTTCTCCAGGCTTGTGCCTCAAGACAATCCAGTCTTGGAGGTCTACAGGCAATTCCTTTGTCTTCATGCTTGGTTTGTGCTTTGACATGCACTGTCAACCCTGGGACCTTATATAGACAGGTGTATGCCTTTTCAAATCATGTCCAATCAACTGAATTTACCACAGGTCAACTCCTCAATTTAGAGCTTCACGGCAAAGTCTGTGAATTTTTATGTAGATGTGATTTTGCAGGTTTTTTATTTTTAATAAATTTGCAACAATTTAAAAAATATATTTTTTCACATTGTCATTATGGAGTATTGTGTGTAGAATTTTAAGGGAAATAAATGAATTTAATCCATTAGAGGAATAGGGCTGTAACATAAAAAAATGTGGAAAAAGTGAAGCGCTATGAATACTTTCCTGATGCACTGTAGCTGTCAAAATGACCGTATGCATTTACTATTCCAAGTGTCTTTGAATATGCATGCCTCTGTTACCTAGCAACTTCCTGCTGACATAAACAACTTTATGAAAATGAAAGTGTGATGCAGACATTTGTGGGTGGTCTAATGTAGCCTAACTACACATTTATAGGCTGCATTACCAAAAAAAATTTGTATTTTTAGGTTAATGACTTCAATAAATATGACAACAGACATTCAAAGCTTAATTTTAATATTTCAATATAAGCTTGGAATTAAAATATGACGTCTTATATGAGAACAGTCAGAATAACCACTATGGTAATTCTAGTAATTATAAAATTCTGGTAGTTCCAGTGCTAACTGACCAGTTAATTGAATCTTATTTAGAAGGCACAATTATTATTAATTATAATGTATTATTTCTCCTTTTCATATTTAATGTCAATGCATTATCTTTGATATAGATTGCTACAGTAAACCAATATAAAATGTAGCTTATATTATTATATGTGTAATATAATGTGTTCTTTACTCTCCAGTGCACTGTATGTGGTGGACTTGAAGAAGTTCAGAAAGATTGCAGCTGGAGACCGACTGAGGGGACAGTATCAAGCCTTAAGTCAAGATCCCAACAGTCTGTCCAACCTTGACCAGGTACATCTATTTGCTCTTCGTCTTCCCTGAAAAAAAAAACACATGAGAAGCACTTGCATTAGATTTAAATGTTTTCATTGGGGTTTGATGCTAACAGGACCTTCCCAACAACATGATCCATCAAGTGGCCATCAAGTCATTGCCTCAGGAGTGGCTGTGGTGCGAAACCTGGTGTGACGACCCCTCCAAAACTACAGCTAAAACCATAGATCTGGTTAGTACGCATACACACCACACTGCTATTCAACACAAGCACACACTACAACTGAGCACCAGCTGGACATCCATTTAAAAGATAAAAAAGAAAATGAAAATAGGAAAATGAAAACCAAGGAAACTTAAAATGAAACCAGGAAACTTTAGCATGGTATAGTCTGTGCAAAGATGCCAGAAGGACTTTATACATAAACCAACATAAATAATAATGGTAACACTTTAGTTTAAGTAACAATTCACATAATTTACTGCTGGCTTATTATCTGTCGATTATTTCGATATTACCAGTTTATTAGCACTTATAAAGTACAATCTTACTCTACTTCCCTAATCACTACATCCAATACCTAAACCCAACTACCACCTTGCGACCTACTAAAAAGCAGCTAATTAGTAAAAGTCTTAGTCAATGTTTTGACTATTGTTTTGTTCATAAAACATCATCTTTTGGGTGAGATGTTAAACCGAGGTCTGTGGTCATTAAAAATCCCATGGCACTTCTCGTAAAGAGTAGGGGTGTAACTGGTGTCCTGGCCAATTACCCTCTCGGCCCTTAACCATCATGGCCTCCCAATCAACCCCATCCACCAAATTGGCTGTATCACTGTCTCTTCACTTCCCCAATAGCAGGTGTGTGATGGGCGCACAGGCGCCGTTGTCCTGTGGCTGCCATCGCATCATCCAAGTGGATGCTGCACACTGGTGGTGGTGTGGAGAGACCCCTCTCATGATTGTGAAGCGCTTTGGGTGTATGGCCATACACGATAAATGCACTGTATAAATGCCCACATTACATTACGTTATAAAGTATAATAATAAGTAATTAAGAAGTCATTTTAAAGGTGTTGTCATTCTATCATCTATATTCTTCTATAGTTTAGCTGTGCATAAGTTGCTTTAAAAAAATAAAGCAGTTTTTTTTTTGTCAATGCGCTTTAACAGCTAGTCTCCGGACCAGTTTTTCAAGATTTGCACAATTTAGTTTTTAAAATTATTGTGCCAGTTCAAAAACTTTGAAAAATATGTTTGTTGATTCATTTTGAATAATGTAGTTAACCAATTTTTATTTTAACAAATAAAACCTGCATTTCAACACGTTATATATTACATATACATATACACACACACACACACACACACACACACACACACACACACACACACA
>CAIGQZ010032409.1:26561997-26576655 GCA_903798205.1 Danio tinwini | reverse complement strand
ACACACACACACACACACACACACACACACACACACACACACACACACAGAGTTGACAAAAATAGTAGTCTCATTTACACCCTGCTCCTGCTTCTGCTCCTGGGAATAGTCTCATTAAAGGTGGCGGTGGCTGTGTGGACTGCAGCTCACAGCACAGGTCTGAGAACAGGCTTCACTGCACTGCTGACCACTGCACTCCATCCGCTTCTCATTAAAGCCTTACTCCAGCCGTGTGTTGGGCGGGCAGGGGGTTATTTTTAATAACACGAACTGAATGTTTGCAATTGTAACTTATTTTAGTCTTGCTTTGTCAACTTGTGTTTGCAGTCACCCTCTATATTATTATTTTGGCTTTACCATTCCATATTGTTTATGTATTCTTGATTCATTTAATTTAAAGATGGAATGCATACCTAGCGCACATATTACCAAAGACTCTTAAATAATAAAGGGCTTTTCCTGATAGAAAATTCACTAATTTACTCAGCGTCCAAACTCTTGTCAGTTTCTTTGTTGTTGTTGTTAAACACAAATGAAGATATTTAGAAAAGTTTGAAAATTAAAATAAACCTAAAGAGAAGGTGTACATTTCAAAATAAGTTGACTGAAATCTAGTTAATGATCGTACCAGAATAGTTTTAAAGCATGTTAGAAACTACAATAAACAAACCAACACTAAAACATGCTAGCTAGGTGCTAAAACGAATCATGTTATAAACCTACTGTACTAGCAATGTGCTAAAACAAATCATGCTAAAAACATGGTAGCAATGTGCTTAATAAAACATGCTTGAAACAAGCAATGTGCTAAAACAAATCATCCTAGAAACACACTAGCAATGTGTTGAAACTTTAGAAATGTTAACAGATTTATATAATATTTTAATGTGCTACAAGCTTAGCAACATGCTAATAGTTGAAAACTTCAAACTTTGGCTGTTTCTTAATTCCAAGAACGCAGAGAATGAACTCACGTTTTTGTGGAGACCGTTCTTGCCATGTTTCTTTAGGAGACCACGAGAAAAGAGAACAAGTCCTGTGAGAAATGTGATGCTGCGCTTTTCCTGATGGTCACATGACCTTCACACGTTTTTAACAGAAAATTATTTAAACATTACAGCATTCATACAACCATTTATTGTTTTTCCCTCTTTATATATATTTTCCTTTTATAATATATCTTTAATATATAACATGCACAGTGTTGGATAAGTTACTTTTAAAAAGAAGTCGATTGACAATTGCTGATTACTACTGGAAAATTGAAATCAGATTACATTACTAATTACACAATGTAAAAAGTAATCAGATTACCAATTGCTTTTTGTGAAGTTACTTTTAAAACATGTGAAATATACCTATAAGAATACAAGTATACTGCAGCTCTTTCAGTAATTTAATATTCTCTGAAAAACATTACAATGGGTTGATCACAGCAGCTTGACATATTCAAAAGACTTAAAGAGTTCACCAAAAACTTAAAATTATCTTTTTTTTTTACACAAAAGAAGGACATGAAGAAAGCTGGATACCTGTAACCGTTGACATTTATAGCATGAAAAAGCACTGCAGTGTTTGGGTGTTCTTTGTTTGTCTGAGTTAATTAGTCTACCGAAATGTGTATATTCCTTACAAAGTATGAATCTGATCGAGTTTTTGTCACGTGACTTGCGGTTTTCAATTGGTGCACCTGGGAAATACGAGCGTGCACAATATGCATGCCCAATATGCCCAAAAGGCGCGATACGTGAACGGCCCCGTAAGCAGCTACACTTCTTGTTACATTCAGAAGATCCAAATCCTGCACAAAAATCCAATTTAGCTTATTGAGGCTGAGTTGGGCCGCTGTGTTTTTGGGCGCCGGTGTCTACCTTGGTGACGAGTATAGGTTTAGAAGGGTTTCTGTTCAAATTCTTGAACAAGTTGATGGTCAAGTTAAAAGCAGTCTCTTTAGAGACTGAACGTAGACTGCATTTCACAACAATATTTTTGTTTTTACTCTCATTAAAATCAAAGTAGGGGTGACGCGGTGGCGCAGTAGGTAGTGTTGTCGCCTCACAGCAAGAAGGTCGCTGGTTCGAGCCTCGGCTGGGTCAGTTGGCGTTTCTGTGTGGAGTTTGCATGTTCTCCCCGCGTTCACGTGGGTTTACTTCGGGTGCTCCGGTTTCCCCCACAGTCCAAAGACATGCAGTGCAGGTGAATTGGGTAAGCTAAATTGTCCGTATAGTGTATGTGTGTGAATGAGTGTGTATGGATGTTTCCCAGACATGGGTTGCAGCTGGAAGGCAGCTGCGTAAAAAATGTTGCTGGATAGCTTGGCGGTTCATTTCATTGTGGCAACCCCAGATTAATAAAGGCACTAAGCCGAAAAGAAAATGAATGAATGAATAAAGTCAAAGTAATGTCTATATTTTCACTTGAAGAAGCAGCCGCTCTCGACAGCAGCTATTTCAGCTCGCATTCTCCAGCTATTTAAATGCGCATGCTTATTGACTGACGTTGCAGCGTGATTACATGATTTAAAAGAAGCATTTTTTTCTTCTAAATATTATATTTGTAACGAAAGTAATGCAATTACATTGACTTTAGTAACTAATCAAATTACACAAATGTAAAATGGAACTCGTTACATTACTGCGTTCCTCAAAAATGTAATTAGAATACAGTAATGCATTACTATGGAACGCGTTTCATCCAACTCTGAACATGCACAAAAGTCTTACAAATATACTTTGCACAATAGAAATAAAACAGATTTTGATATGAATTTGGGCAAATAAACACCCTAATGTGTTTTTGCCTTTATGCAGTTTTTAATGTTAATGTTTACTTTAACTGTCTCAATTAGAGAAACAAATACAGTAAATGATATCTCTGGACTTAAATAATAAACAGGTTTAGAATGCTGCACTTCCCACCTCCTTTATTCAGACGCAATGATGAGTTTTGCATTCAAGTCTGCACCGGCGTATCCTCAATATTAAGAACACATCCGGGAACTTTCATGCGTCCTCCTTTCTTGCAGTCTTGAGTTTTGGAACTAAACATCAACGGTTGAGGACATTACTAGAGAACACAAGGATGCAAGATCGCTGAAGAACGCATATTGAGAAACAGCCATTAAGCTTTAAAAAAAATGTAAGCTTTTAAATTAGTTTCTCAAATCAGCCTTAAAGTTTGCTTATGCCACTTTAATCTAATAATTATCATCTACAGTTAGTTCATTTGGAGGAAATACTTTTGCTTGTTATTTCTGCTATGCTAAATAGCCCAATTCAATCCTACCAGTCAATACTTTGAGCATTCATGACAAATTTCTGTTTCTATTCATCTTTACCTTTTTTAAATATTAAATATTAAAATACAATATTTGTTGTAAACATGAACAACAAAGATTAATTAACTACAATCTACAGTACAGTTCTCAAGTGGGTCTGAATACCAGTTTAAAAACCATTTTAAGCTTAAATTGGATGTAACTTTTCCAAACTTTAAAACGGTCCGCAGCATTGAAAGTGCTGTAGTAAATGCAAAAATGTACTCTGTGAATCAAAAATGACCAAAGTATTGATATCAGCCTCTTTTACAGGTGAACAGTACTGACAGTTTTCACTTGAAGTCCTCAAAAATGAAATAAAAGCACTGCTAAAACAGCTGAAGGTAGTGTTACTCCTCCATAGTTGACTTTTTAGGCTTGATTTGTTGCAGTGTAATAACCCGAGGACCAAAGAGCCCAAGCTGAGTGCAGCGGTGAGGATTGTTTCAGAGTGGACGGAATACGACAATGAGATAAAACGCTTTCTGAAAGAAGTGAAAAAAGAAATTACCCAGAGTAAAGCATCCTCATCATCCACACCGCAAACAGGTAAAACTCTAATCGATGCACAACAATACTTTTATTCTTGTGGTTGAAGCAAAGCTCATAAACATTTGTATTTTAACAGGCAATCAACGTGACGAACTTTAGCACTCAAGTTGCCCGACTCTTCCTGTGAATCTTGACCATGTTTTCCACAACAGAAATCATTTTAAAGGACTTCAATTCAATTTTATGTACATGATCTTGAATGAAGATAGTTTGAATCGTTTCTGACTTCAAATTGTAAACATGTCCTGGCTTTTTATAAATAACTGTTGATGAGTGTTGAAGAAATCTGATATTTTTGGCCAGTTCGTGAACTTGCAAAGGCACTGGTGTTTATCTGAAGTATTTATAAGGGGGAAAACATGTCAATATTGTGTACATTCCTTCAGAGAAAACTGTTACATGTTTGTTCTGTTTCACATGGCCTTTTTGTAACAGATTCAGTAAATAATTGTACATTATTTTGTTTGTCTGCAAATGAAGGATAATTTCAATAATACATTCTGATAAATTAGAACTCATGTTGAAGTACTGAAAAACTGAACACTATGAAGAAGTCTCTATTTCCAGAATAAATCATTCATTTGTAAATCCATATGAAAGGCATCAAATGATTCATTATTGTCCAAATTTGTCAGTTCTGCATATCTGAATGCTGGTTATTGAAGCTCTAGCATTCCCTGATTATTTATATTCTTGCATTACGTCATTGACTCTGTACATGTTGTTTCTATGCCTTGATGTTCAGTGATTTTCTCAGGAATAAAGTGATATTTTTATTCTGAGATGGAGAAAGTCTGTTTATGAACTACTGGTGTTTTAAATTAGATTCATTTAAAGGGAAAGTTCACTCAAAAATGAAAATTCTGTCATTATTTTACTCATCCCTTGTTAAAAACCTGTTTGAGTTTCTTCTGTTGAACACAAAGGAGTATATACACTCAAATAACTTGCTGTTTGTTCAAACTAATTTGAAATGAGTTGGAACAACACAATTCTTAAATGTTTTTGGGGACAACTTAATTGTTTTATGTTCAGTCCACTTACATTTGTAAAAAAAAAAAAAAAAACTGTTACATTAACTTAAAAGGGTGGTCCAGAGTGTTTTTTTAAGGCTTGGTTGTGTTTTTAAGATCCACAGCAATGTGTGCTCGTGCTTCATTTATCGAAATTTGTGTTATTCTTTTTATATATCTTACTTTGATTATATACAGCTACTCAGCTAACATGAAAACGACTGTCACATTTCATAGTTCCTCTGAAAAGCCCATTCTCAAGAGGCTCTGATTGGCCAGCTAACATAATGTGCTGTGATTCGCCGGATCGGCTCTACGTCACCAGGAAAATCGCACACCTTAAAGCACGTGCTTTTGCGCTGTGTAAACACTGTCAGTAAGAGTAGTTGTTAGCTATTAGAAAATGAAAAGGACATAGCTGAACCTCACGCCTGCTCTCTAAAATAACATCTGACAAGTGTCTTTCACATATATTCGGAATAAGCATGTGTAAGTAATATGAAACGTTCACATATCTTTTGTGAGTTTGTTATTTGAGATGTAAAACACACAGAAAGCATTCGCATACAGAGAGACAGTGCAGCGCTGGTGAAGATTGTGGGTGTTTACTGCTGTTTGACTGATAAATATGAATTTGTAGCTAAATTGTTAGCACTACCAAACAGCATTTCCCATTGTTTACAATCCTTGTTTACATCCTTTCTACAACATATCGTTAATGCTAGAAACTGTGCATGTAATTGATCAATTTTAACAAATAAAAATACTTACAGGTTGTGGCTCACAATCCACAGCTTCGTCGGTTGGAGGAGTTTTAACCGAATCCAGCACTGAACAGGGAGTGATTCTAGAAGCTTTTCTTTGTCAAATGCTAGAGCTATATCATTCATTCATTTTCTTTTGGGCTTAGTCCCTGTATTAATCTGGGGTAGCCACAGCGGAATGAACCACCAACTTATCCAACATGTGTTGTATGCAGCTGATGCCCTTCCAGCTGCAACCCATCACTGGGAAACATCCATACACTTTTATTCACACACTACGGACAATTTAGCTTACCCAATTTACTTATAGTGCATGTCTTTGGACTTGTGGGGGAAAGCAGAGCACCCTGAGAAAAGCCATGTGAGCACAGGGAGAAAACGCAAACTTCACACAGAAATGCCAACTAACCCAGCTGAGGCTCGAACCTGCGACTTTCTTGCTGTGAGGCGATCGTGCTACCCACTGTGCCACCATGACACCCCTTGCTAGCTATATATTTTTTATAATTCTTTGGAACTTAATTAAAATAAAGTTTAAAAAATGAAGCGTTTGTGATCTATAGTCCTCAAAATTCATTCTCTGTAGGCTTTACTAAGCTAACTCTGTAAAAGCCAATGTCTCCCTTTGGGGGGGGCATTTTTTGTTCTACTATGGATATCAATGGCTGCTTTTTCAAATATTGTTCAGATTCAGAATTTCTTGTTTTGCGTTCAACAAAACACGTTTAAAAGCATTTAAGTGTGAGAAAATAGTATTTCTATCTATAAATCTATTTATGCTTTTCAGTTATTGATGTTTAGTAAAAGACCCAAAAACCCAGGTAATTTAAATAAGCATTCATATCTCTTTATTTAATTATTTACAGCTTGGTTTGATTCATAGAAAAATACTGTTTTCTATGTACATGTGATTCTCAGGAATGTAAAAGTCGATGCGCACATTAACCATGCGCTCTGGACTGTGAGATCCCTGTAGTAGAGGAGCTGTTCAGAGATCAGTTGACCACGAGCTTCAAGACGCTTGTCCCATCAGAAGTGCTCCGGTGTGTGAGGGGTCTAAAGTTCCCAATGGCTGACTCCAGCATATATCCAGGCCCCGGGTCCTTCAGCAGAGCCTTAGTTGAAACCAAATTTGAAATTAAAAGGTCCAGAACCGAACGGATTGAACCCCTGGAAGTTTTCCCAGCCGCCGTGGAAGTGGTGGTGATGTCCTCCACCTTGCTGACTCTCAGGATCCATGGGATCTTCACCCTGGTCAAACTTACTCCTCATCTCTGTAGAGAAATGAATAGAATGACACTGTAGTACTAAAGGTGCTTAACAACCAGTGGTGTAAAGTAACAAATTACAAATACTAAATTACTGTAATGGAGTAGTTTTTCTCAGAAATTGTAATTTACTATGTAGTTTTAAAGATGTGCACTTTTACTTTCCCTGGAGTGCCTTTTTAGTGCAATATCACTGCTTTTACTCCACACTACTTTCCTTCAACGTGCAGTCACTACTTTATTATTTCCTGTCTATGGGGATAAAAAAAAATCAGTCCTGTGATTCTTGTCCGATCAAATAGAAGGTAAAATCACATCATAATGAACTACCTCAAGACATGGGGGGATTTATAATTAAAGCAAACTGTTCGTAAGCATTAAAAGGGTCCAAGAAGATGTCCAAATTCTTTACATGCATTGACCCAGAGACTTTAGATGCATGTCACTGATGAGATGAGGACCGAAATGGCCTTAAACCCAGCAGACACAAGTCGTCAACATGACGTCAGATTGACGTTATACCCCAACGTCATGGGGATGTTGTATTTGGCTTGGAAATGAAAATCGGTTGATGTCAGAACTCAACATCAGGCCGACATCAATGTCCAACCTAAAAATCAACTAAATATCAAATGTCTAATGATGTTACAGCTTGACTTTGTGTGGACATTAGATTTGGTTGCCATACCTGACAAATAAATGTTAGTATTTGATGTCAATATGACTGTGGATTTTGGTCACTTTCTAACAACCTAAAAATCTACGTCATTTGATGTCATTATTGGACATCAAAATAACATCCTTACATACTAGCTAGACATTGAATTTTGGTCACCTGACATCACAACCTAAATATAACCTAATATTAATGTCTTATGACATTGTGTGCCTGCTGGGCAATAACTAAATGCACTACAGAATGTTACGTTTACACACATCCACAAATTACATGCAAATGCATCAGCTTTTCACAGCATAATACTTACTACTCGAGTACTTGTGAAAGGGCTACTTTTTACTCATACTTTGAGTAATATTGACAACAGATACAATGATGGTATGATTTTTCAGTACTCTTTCCACCATTGTTAACAACTAAGATTAAACCGCTCCGATTATGTCATTTTAAAGGATACTAATTTTGCTTAGAATGTTAACAAGCATCCAAAGTCAATACAATCGAATAAAATGATAAACACTACAGAATCAACTCTCTTCTTACAGGGTCTGAAATACCTTAAGGTTTTTTAACCCCGCCTTTTTAAAAGTTCTCTCTCCTTTTTATTGGTCAAACAGACTAGGTTCTTATGATTTGTCAACCACTTCAAGGGATATCTCAGCCAAAAGAGACACATATACTGTAGCTGATGGAGCAAATCCACTCCTAATCTTTTTTTAAATGAGTCAAAACTGTATTTTGTTGCTAATAATTTATTTGAATACATGAGTATAAATAAGCATAATTTGTGTAATATGAATAGTTTTGAATTGTCAATTATTATTAGTTTGTTAGCTTATTTATTTCCACATCAGCAACTTATGGCCATTTCAATGATGACAAGATCAATATAGATAAAAACATTACATAATAATAACAACAACATCTTCACAGTTCAGTAAGATATTTAAAAGTAAAATTAACTGACATTAAAAACATTAGTTATGATTAGGTAAGAGTTTTCACTTCGATACATGATAAATGACTTATAACCTAAATGTATCCATCAATGTGCTCTCAGCAAAAAAATCTTGTATCCAATCAATATTAGTAATAGTCTACACTTTAAATATTTACACATAATGTTGCTTTAATGTATAAATATATAAGTAATATGAATTTTAAGTGGTTTGCGAGGCTACAAAAATCTGTTGATTTGCACAGATATAATATTATCTTCAAATTGTCCTCTGCTGATGACACAAAATATTATTTCTACCTGTAAAATGTGTTTAAACTCATATTTCTGATTATAATATCTCTTAATTTTCAACAGAAAAGTGAATTGCTCTCTCATCAGAATTGACTGTTTGCTGCACGTGTCCCATTTTCAGCTGCATGCAGTCCACTAACCCTAGATTAAACCCTGAGATAACACAGAAAGTTTATTTCAAGCATTTTAAAACCACCAGATTTGATTCGTTTGGTTTTGTAAACCCAGAGAGTTGCCTACTCTGTAACCCAGAGTGTGTTCAACTCTGTGCAACAGGCTTCTCTGATTGAGGATATTGATTTCATGGTGACTTTTAAACCAGTGACTTTTACTGATCTGTACCTGGGTCAGTGAGCACCTCTTTGGCTTGAGCGATGTCTATAAACTTCTTCTCGGCCGCCTTCTTCTCCTCTGCATCCTGGAAGTTGTCTGGATGCCACTGCTGTGCCAGCTTTCTATAGGCTTTCAAGATCTCCTTCTTCTGCGCCGTTCTGCAACCACAGCACATTCATGAGCGTGTTTATTCAGTATTATTGGGCCTCTGCATTGATAAACAGCTGATGGAGAGTCAGGGTGTGTCTCTCACCTCTTGACACCCAGGATCTTGTAGTAATCCCTCTTCTTGGACTGTTTGAGGAGGCGCTGGGCTCGCTCCAGACCCTCTTTGATCTGCCGGTCGTTTTCACTGTGCTCTTTAGCGCTCTGAAAGTCCTTAATGGCTGAAAAGAGAACACACTTCTGTCAGTTCACCTGTTATCTTTTAACCTGTTACCTGTTATCCTGTTTTATCTTTAAAATGACAAATTCTAGAAACAATAATGATCGGGAGGTCACACTTTTGCAATAAGGTTCATTAGTTAATGCATATACTAACATGAACCACGTATAAAAAATACATGTACACCATTTATTAATCATAATTCAACATTTACTAATGCATTATTAATGAAGTTCATGCTTGTTAACATTAGTTAATGCACCGTGAATTAATATGAACTAACAATGAACTGTATTTTCATTAACTAACAGGAACAAATACTGTAGTAGATGTATTGTTCATTGTTTGTTCATGTTAATAAATGCATTAACTAACAGTCAGATTTTTTTTAAAAAAAAGGATATTTTACAGATAATCTATTAGATTTGACTAAAATGTATACAGTAATACACAACTGACATATTTAATTCTTTATTAATAAACTAACATGACTTTAACCCATTTTAGATCATATTTTACAGACCAATATCTACAAAACAAATCGATTAATTCCTAAAGACACAGACTATTTATTTAGTTTTATTTCAATTGCTTGTCCTATCTGTAAACCAACATGCCAAACTTTTTAAAATTATAAATGCTGATAAGTATAAATAAAAGCGGATAATATAGTGCAAAATGGATTTAATGTTTAATTTGTCATAATTAGAATATACGTTTTATCATTAATTAGCAAAATATGTTTTTATTTTACCTGTATGTATAATTTGTAAACAAATATGACTTTAAAAATTAGCATATTTTATAACTTTAGCAAAAACTACATACTGTTTATAATAAATAACACCAAAATAAAAAACAATGTCTCTTTCAATAGTAACACAAACACTGTCTTGGCCTAAGGATTTACCTGTTAACTGTAAATAAGCTTTGACTACAATTATCAGCACAGAAAATATTAGTAAAGGCTGATAATATAGCCCAGAAAGTGATTTATTGTATTCTTAAATTAATATGTGTGTTTTAAAATGTACCTAACCTATATATATTTTTAACTTACTCATATATTACTTTTAATTTAATGACAATCGTTCAAATTTCCATAACAAGATGTCTTTAAATCCCTGTAGTGTCGTTTGTGTGGCTGTTCTTCAGTATCTCCAGTACCTTCATCATACTGGTCGTCCTGCAGTAAAGCTTCAGCTCGGTCTTTCAAAGCGTTGACGTTCTGAGGATCCGTGTTTAGCACTTCACTGCACACTGAAATGGCTCTGGCGGTTTGCTGGTCCTGTGGAATAAAAGCGAAAGGTCTTCACTTACAGTATGTTAATTCAGCACTGACGCAGCGTATGTTTAAGCAGACGGCGACACCTTGTGGACAGAAGCTCAGTCTCACCTTAGACAAGCAGTGGCACATGCGCTCTTTAGCGTTCAATGTGAACTGAGGAACATTTGGTTCAGTCTTCATAACAGACTCGTATTTACTGACTGCATCACTGTACCTGTGCATTTACAAACACAAACAACATTTAGATTATCTAGACTGTTGACTGATAGGTGTACATTTACTTCAAATAATTCAAATGAAGACATTTCCTGCCCCCAATTTTTTTTTATGCTATTTTTATTATTTAGCAAAAAAAAAATCAAATAAATACTGTTTTTAGAACATTTGTCCATAAAACATTCTTTTTCCTACAAATAAATACAAAAAATATATATTTACAAATGTTAACTAAACTATTATGCAATACATTTACAATGTAATATACATATAATTAGGGGAGAGCGGGGTACACTTTTTGGTTTTGGTCAAATAATGAACACAGTAATAGGGTTAGACAAACCATTTTTTTTACCAACAACACACAAGCCTCTACTACAAATGAGCACTGGACTTATGATCGCCGAACCTGTGGTTTCTGTGCAGTATTGGCAAAAGTGCCAGGAGTAAAAATGTTAATATTTACCCCACCTGCGGGGCAAGTTGTAACAGACAGGGGGTTAGTAGTACACATGCTTATAAAGGCAGATTTCACACTATTTATTTAAATTTTGTTTACTTTAAATAGTAGCTATAATTCCTCAGTAATTGGCTCATTTCTTTTTTATTTTACATAGCACAGTATGTTTTTTTATTTTTTGTTTATTGGATAAACGCATTTGAATCTATTTGCATTATTATCCATTATTATGCAATGCATTTATTTGAATTATTAGCAAAAAAATAATTTTTCTATTAAAACAATATTTTCTATTAAAAACATTTTTATTTCAAAAGTTCTCAACATTAATTGTAACACCCTGTTACAACTAACCCCACTGTGTCATGTTTTACTCAAAACTGGATAACAGTCACTGTGTGTTTTATACATTTTTCAAAATGGTTTCATCTTTTAGCCGTGAAGACGGTGATCACAACAATTCATACTTTTCACAATTCACAACTAATTCATCACAACGTTCATACTTTCACCCATTTAAAAAAATAAATAAATAAATATTGACTAATAAAAAAATACTTTTATGCTGCAAAAATGGTTTCTCCTGTGTTTCTCATCCAAATTTCGCCGCAATGTTTCAATAATTGTCAGGAAGACGTCTGCCGACACTGTGGTGAAAACCTTAGAGGCATGCCATGGTTAACTAAATACCTTAAAACTGTGTTACATTTAACCCCGCGTTACTTTGTGCCCCGTGCTCCCCTACTCATATTAATTATAAAAAAATATTTCTAAGCAGGGCAGCACAGTGGGTAGCACAATCGCCTCACAGCAAGAAGGTTACTGGTTTGAGCCCCGACTGGGTCAGTTGGCATTTCTGTGTGGAGTTTGCATGTTCTCCCCGTGTTGGCGTGGATTTCCTCCGGGTGCTCTGGTTTCCCCCACAAGTCCAAAAACATGTGGTATAGATTATTTGAGCAAGCAAAATTGTCCATTTTGTTTGTTTGTTTGTTTGTTTGTTTGTTTGTGTGTGTCCCAGTGATGTGTCCCAGTGATGTGTCCCAGTGATGTGTCCCAGTGATGTGTCCCAGTGATGTGTTGCAGCTGGAAGGACATCCACTGCGTAAAACATTTGCTGGATAAGTTGGCAGTTCATTCCGCTGTGGCGACCTTAGATTAATTAAGGGACTAAGCCAAAAAGAAAAAAAAAAGAAAATATTTCTAAGCACTGAATCAGTATGTCATAATCCCGTTATTAAGATCCTGTTACAATGATGAACAGTAAAAATTCAGCTGTCATTATATTGAACTACATTACTGAAATATATTAAAAGTCAGTCATATCAATTTGTAAATCAGTGTATATCACATTATTACCGTTTTACTGTATTTTGGTCACCCACCCTACTGTGTGTGTGTGTGTGTGTGAGTGTGTGTATATATATATATATATATATATATATATATAGAGCCAGATAATACATAATGTAAATAACTTACACTGTCATCCATGCATTATCAGCCTTTAAGTGTTTCATTTTTTCCAGTATTTATGCTTTATAGTACAATGCAATATTTACTCAAATGAGCTACTTATAGCAACAATGTTTTGTTTTTTTCGAAAATACAGTCAGCTCTATAATCAATATCATCATTTTCTGTAATTAAAATTTTGGCAACACCCGATTTTCCTCTTAAAATGTGCCCATTTAAAGGACATAGATATTATATTCATTAAAATGCATTTGCTGATGTAATTCAAAAATATACAATAAAATAAAATACATTCTGGGATGTGTTATATCGGCCTCTATCGGTACCCATATCATTTTTCCAAAATTATTACCATATAATACAATTAATAATTATTTTGATAACATTACAATTTTATGCAAAATAATGCAAATACAAAATCAGATGTAGCTCAAGTCATGTAAATATTTAGAGAGACGTACTTCTCCTGCTGGATGAGTTCTTCAGCAGACTGAATCTGCTTATTGAGCTTCTTCACTTGCTTGTAGTGGCTGAAGCACTGCTTATGATCCGGGTCCAGTTTCAAACACTCCCTCACCTCACTGAACACACAAACAAAAGCTGAAATCCTGGATCCAGCTGACAAAAGTTCATTACAACTTAAAAATTTCCAGGATGAAAACTAGTAAAGTAGACAGTGTAGTGTTGTGTGATATTCTAGCAGACAGACACTTCAAACTCCCAGAATTAGGCTCCATTTACACTTGTGTGTTTTTGATTTTAAACATAAAAGTATTACTTTCTTATGTATAATTGCAAGTTATTTGCACATACAGGCAAAATTCGCCCTCCTGTTAAATTTGTAACTGTTATTTATATACTTTCCAAGTGATGTTTAACAGAGCAAGATCATTTCACACAGTATTTCCTATTATATTTTTATTCAGGACACAAATTTATTTTAGTTTGCCTAAAAATAAAATTATAACGATTAATTTTTTTAACTGCTAAGGTTTTTAATAAAGATTTAAGATTTTTGATTGTCTACAGAACAGAAACCACAGTTGTGTAATGACTTGCCTAATTAACCAAACTTGCCTAGTTAACCTAATTAACAAAGTTAAGCCTTTAAACAAATCGCATTTAAATAGCAGAATATTAGTATCTTGCAAAGTAGAATATAGTTAGATATTATGTGCTGTCATCACCGAGCTATTAGAAATTAGGCATTAAAACTATTGTTCAAAAATGTGTAGTAAAAACTTCTCTCTGTTAAACAGCACTTGGGAAATTATTAAATATTAAGATACTTTAAAAAAAGGGTACTCAACTCTGATTTGCCCTATGACCCATTGATGAGGTATTAAGCTGAACCTCATGCTTAGAGCACTATAGTTTAATAATATTTTTAATTTATAATTATTTACAGTGCTCAGCATATACGAGTACACTCCTCACAAATCTCTCATTTACATTTTTATTTTTAATAGGAAGCTATATAATGTCATATTTGTGCATATACATTGGATTAGTCAATGCTAAAGCCACATCTGGAGCTTATTGAACAAGATAACTTATGATAACAGTCCGAAAACTAGTACACCCAAATTTATGTTATTGAAAAATATTAAATGCAAATAAAAAAAAAGAGGAAAAATTTACTCAATTATGCTGAGCACT
>CAIGQZ010032409.1:26539725-26551997 GCA_903798205.1 Danio tinwini | reverse complement strand
ATATAATTTGTGCTTCATTTATACAACTTATTACAATTTTTTCTTCAAAACTGTTACCATCTGACAAAGAAACATTTTTCAAAATAGTGTTTATGACTGTATGGAATTGAAAATAGTAGTATGAAGTTAATAAAAAAAAATTCTATAATATATTATAAGGGCGGTACAGTGGCTTAGTGGTTAGCACTGTCACCTCACAGCAAGAAGGTCGCTAGTTTGAGTCTGGGCTAGAACAGTTGGCCTTTCTGTGTGGAATTTATATGTTCTCCCCGTCCGTGTTGGCGTGGGTTTCCTTCGGGTGCTTCGGTTTCCCCCACAATCCAAAGACATGCGGTACAGGTGAATTGACTAAACTAAATTGCCCATAGTGTATGAGTTTGTGTGCATGTGAGAGTGTATGGGTGTTTCCCAGTACTGGGTTGCAGCTTTGAAGGGCATCAGCTGCGTAAAACTTATAGCTTCAAAGTTACCAATGTGGTTTGAACAACAAATGCTGATATGGCAAAATGAGCATAAATGGACTGCAGAGGAAGTTTCAAAAGAATAAAATCATATTATATCCTTCAACAGAGTACACATAAAAACAGTAATTGTCAATTTACCACTGTCTCAAGTAAAAAGGTATGTCCTGACTAAATGATGATGGCTCACAGATGCTGACATTGCATATTCAACACAGTCTACAAAAAATAGTATTTTAGAGTATGAATGACAAAAGTGTTTGGGAATTGTGAAAAAAATGAGTTTATTGCATGCATGCATTTTGTGTGAAAGCAATAGAAAAAGATTCACAGTTTGATCTGCATAGACTTACAGTATGTTTAGCTGATGTTAGATGTTTTGAAAATGTGGCTTTGGCATTCCACAATACTTGATAGTGGTTGAAAAAATATGGAATTAATTGTATCTCTGACTCCTGGTCTTTGCTCATAATGCGGGTCCTTGGGTTTAACTGTAATTCCCCTCACACACCTTTGAGCTATTTCAGAGAACTGGTTTATCACTAGTTGATCTACATTCTGTTCATTAGTGAAAGTCATGGTTCGCCTGCACAATCCATGCCAAATTTACAAAAAGTCTAATAAGAATGTGCAGAAAATATGCAGAGGTATAGATCAACCATTTAATGACTTTTTTCAAGATTTGGAGGGGTAATATTATTACAGGGAACAATACAGTATAATTTCAGCAACGTGAGCAACTTATAATGTAGGAAACAATTTCTGATTTGAAAAACGCTCCAAATCAACTGAGGTTAAACAGTATGGTAAACAATATCTGTTAATTAAAAGTTTACTTATTTTGTGATTCACAGGTTTTCTGTTTGTTGTGAATTGCATTATGGGACCTTGATTTCTGTTCTGTCTACATTTTATGTTGAAAATTCAATTTAGTTTAACAGAGCAACCTTTTTATTGACATTTTAGTAGTGTAAAACAATATATAAGAATTTTTTTTATAGAATAAATCCATAAAATAACAGAAAAATACACCCAAAAATTTGTCAAATTTACAATTAAAAAAGGCAGATGTGGTTGCTGGAATTTAACCATTATAAAAACGGTAAGAACAATAAAATCATTTCTAACTTCACTTTAATGCACAGACAAAAACACAACCATAAGCAGATGTGGATGAGGAAAAGCAAGGAACCAAAAAGTTAATCACAAACAACTTTTCCCATAAGCAGAGAAACGCTAAAATATGGATACACTCAGTGTCCTCCACACTACTAAACATCATCAAGGTAACACACATAAAATTTAAATAATGCAATAAACATTTAAATAGCCATTTATTATTTCAACAAAACTCGAATGTGCATAACTCAAGAAAAACTAAATAAAAAGGACCATATTAATGTCAACAAGCATCAAAACTGAAGTGTCATTTAGGGAAGTATTATAATATTTATAATATTAATATTATAATATATTATATTATTATTAATTATAATAAACGGCTATTTACTGTATATATTAAGGAAGGGTTGCAGATTTTTTACAGCATTTTTACAGTTCTTTACCATTGCAGCACAGACCAATTCCTACACTGTCAGTTTATTACTATTTTTGTACCGCAATCTACTGTAATTGTACAGACCCAGACAATATATCACTTCAACATTTTGCATTTGTCAATAAAAGTCACTTTTTTAAACTTTTCAACCTCAGTTGTTAGAGGAAAGATCAATGCTTCACAATCCAATTCAAAAACACATAGATAGTGGATGAATAAAACAACATATTATGCTAAATAGAAAAGGGATTGTGTTATTCTCTCTAAAGAGACTGAAACAGCATGTCTAAGTGGAGACTAGGGGTTTGTAAAGGACTGTGGCTCACATGCATGTGAAAGGGCTTCCTAAAGATTTGTAAAGGATAATGCTTCTCAATGGGGTTTAGAGCACCACACTGATTGAAGTCAATCCAGATAAAATAAAAGAAGTAAAACAACATCGAATTCTCTCACTTAAACCCTCAAATGCTCAAAATAAAATGAATTCCTTTGCTTATACCATTGTAGCTCTTTAGTTTTCAGCTAAGCTGCTAGCCACTAGATGATTTAAATGGTCATTAACCATTAGGGTTAACACAAATGAAGATATTTTTAATTACATCTGATAGATTTATGTATTCGTATTTTATAAAATGAAGAGACTGGAATTTAAACCATTTTTGTTCATAACAAGATTTAAAACCCACATTGTTAGCTGTGATTTATGCCTTTAGGTTGTTAATGGAGGAAATGGATTATAATTGCAAAGACCAAAGAGATTTCCCAGATAAAGTGCAGTTTGAGTATACTCAGGGGATGCTTAGCGAAACACTGTGGTTTAGAATGATGGAAAATATTACAGCTTCTTGTGATCCTAAAGTTAAACGGGTGTATGTTTCAAGCCTGTTGTCGGGTAAGATGAAGCTTTCTGATGTGATGTGTCACAGCTTCTATAAATGCTGCCATTTTTATAGAACCATTGTAAAAAAGTTATATAAACAAAGTGCATGGTATGCTTGATTTTTGTATTATGTCAATATGGTAAAAATGTAATTATTGAAATAAGGGTTATTTTGTGTTTTTAGGAAGCACTTATGGAAATTCCAATGTGTTTCATATTGACAGTCGTCATGTTACTCTGGTTTTTACAATAAATTATATTCTTTTTCTGTTATATTATATTGTCAACAATATAAAAAGAAGAAATTACAATCAGACCATATCATTACTGTTGTGGGTATGTATTTCATGCACTGTTTTTTTTTCCTTTTTGTTCATGTACAGTAGATACAAAACCTTAACCCTGACCCTGACCTTGAACCAGTATGATTGTCTTTGCGCTTTTTACAAAGCAATCCCATGAACTTTCCAAAACAGCCTGAGGTGCCTAAATGCCCCAAAGCTTTGTTCCTATGGCCATGAAACTATCTTTTTAACTGGACAAGATCTAAAATGTGTGACCACATTGTAATTAATTGATCAAGATTTTTACAGTATGTCACAAAAGTGAGTACACCCCTCACATTTCTGCAAATATTTATTTATATCTTTTGATAGGACAACACTGCAAAAATGACTCTTTCACACAATGAAAAGTAGTCAGTGTAAAGTTCCTTTAGCAGTGTAAATTTATTGTCCCCTCAAAATAACTAAAAATACAGCCAATAATAGCTGAACCCTTGGCAACAAAAGTTTAGTCACAAAGTTTAGTCCCCTCAAAAGTAAGTACACCCCTAAGTGAAAATGTACAAATTGAGCACAATTAGTCATTTTCCTTCCCCTGTGTCATGAAACTCATTGGTGCTACACTGTCTTAGGTGTCTTCAGATAGCAGGTTGAGTTAAATTTGATATTACAGCTCTTCCACTCCCTTAACCTGGCCACTTAAAGTTCAACATTGCACCTCATGGCAAACAACTCTCAGAAGACCTGAAAAAAACAAATTGTTGCTTTGCATAAAGATGGCTTAGGCTATAAGAAGACAGCCAACACTCTGAAACTGTACTGCAGCACAGTGGCCAAGACCATCTAGCGCTTTAAAGGGCACCTATTTTACCCCTTTTTTAAGATGTAATATTAATATTATGGTTCTTCTGAGTGTGCCAGTTTAGGTTCAGTTCAAAACACAATTCAGATTTTTTTATTATGATGTGTTAAAAAGTGTCATTTTGGGGGCGTGTACACAGTTTGCTGTTTTAGGGGTGTGTTGCTTCACATGAAAATTAGTTTCGACTTCCCGCCCAAGTTAACAAGGGGGTGGAGCCAAGAGCTCCCCCGTTTTGTGTAATAGACAGGCAGACAAGAGAGAAGCAACATGAGTGTACCAACCAGGTACAACCAGCTGTACTTGTACGACTCAGACACAGACCAAGCAGAGAGTACAGAATCATTTGTGTCTTTGTATAGTTTTACAGCCAACTGTGTGCTAGTTTAAAGCTCTGAGCTTGTAGCCTACACCAAGACTAATAAAGCACACTAAATTAATTTTGACTGAAGGGCATCACACACCGGATGCACCGCGACACGGCGCGCACATGACAGTTGAAAGTATCGCACACTTGCAGCGTCGGTGTGTCACCTGATAGAAACTTATGTTTAGAATTCAAAAAAGCATGCCGCTGTGTGGCGCGACGCTGCGTGACGCCGAGCGGCACTTCTGGTGTAGGACCTGCTTGAGGCTATATCTAAAGGGCGTCATACACCGGACACGCCGCTCAGAGCCATGACGCGGCACACCAGACGCGCACATTCGCGTGTTATTTAAAATGAAACTATTAAGATAACGCTCTGTGGCGCGGCAGAAATATGAACAGTGTTCTGAGCAGGGCCAGCGCATCCATAGACGCGACCTAGGCGGCAGAATAGTGAGCAAACCCCACGGTCATCACTTTCACTCGCGACAACGCGAAATGCATGGCGCTGCGCGTCGTTAGTTCGTTATTTCCAATGGAGGGACGAGCACGTGAGGCAGTGCACTCGCACTTTCCAGCTGCACCTAGTTAAGATGACAGGAAGCTTCTGTGATTGCGGGAAATGCAAACCGCTGAAGTTTAAGGAAGACACAATGAAAAGTACACATGTATGCAAACACACCAAAACTTACAAACATTGGCGGCAAGGAGAGCAATAACGTGGTGAATGTTGAGCCCAATGAGCCTTACATCTAAAAATAGAGCAAGGGTGTTTCTTTGGTGACGTCGCTTTGACTCACACGCTGAAAATGGTGGACGTGAAACAACATACTGAGGAGATGGTAATGGCCACCTGTCAATCAATATTGGTGGGCGGGGGGACCGCACTCCTACGTCAAGTTGCGGTCGATCTCAAAACAGCTCCAATTGGTCCACCGTTTTTATGTTGTTAAATTGAAAAAAAGGACTGAGTGTGTTTATATCACCCCAATATGACGGTCTATACACTATACCTACACATATGTCTGTCCAAACAGCTTGAAAAGTAGATTTTTCACCATAGGTGCCCTTTAAGAGGACAGGCTCTTCCCAGAACAGGCCTCGCCATGGTCGGCCAAAGAAGCTGAGTGCACGTTCTCAACATTACATCCAAAGATTGTTTTAAAAAAAAAAACAGACAGATGAGGGCTTCCAACATTGCTGCAGAGATTGAAGGGATGGGAGGTTAGCCTGTCAGTGCTCAGACAGTACGCCGTACACTGCATCAAATTGATCTGCATGGTTGTCGTCCTAGGAAGCCTCTTCTAAAGACAATGCACAAGAAAGCTCGCAAACAATTTGCTGCAGACATGCAAACTAAGGACCAGGATTACTGGAACCATGTCCTGTGGTCTGATGAGACCAAGATAAACCTTTTTGGTTCAGATGATGTCAAGTGTGTGTGGCGGCAACCAAGTGAGGAGTACAAAGACAAGTGTGTCTTGCCTACCGTTAAATATGGTTGTGGGAGTGTCATGTGGGGCTGCTGACATTGGGGAGCTACATTTCATTAAGGGAAACATGAATTCTAACATGTACTCTGACATACTTAAGCAAAGCAGGATGCCCTCCCTCTGGAAACTGGGCCGCAAAGCATTGTTCCAGCATGATAATGAGCCCAAGCACACCTCCAAGATGACCACTGACTTGCTAAAGAGGCTCAGGGTGAAGGTGATGGACTGGCCAAGCATGTCTCCTGACCTAAACCCCATAGAACACCTCTGGGGCATCCTGAAAAGGAATGTGGAGGAGCACAAGGTGTCAAATATCCTCTGTGATGTTGTGATGGAGGAGGATTCCAGTGGCAACCTGTGAAGCTCTGGTCAACTCCATGCCCAAGAGAATTAAAGCTGTGCTGGAAAATGATAGTGGCCACACAAAATATTAACATAACATTTTTTTTTAGGGGTGTACTCAGTTTTGTTGCCAGGGGTTCAGCTATTATTGGCTGTATTTTTAGTTATTTTGAAGGGGACAATTAATTTACACTGCTTAACAAACTTTACCCTGACTACTTTTCATTGTGCCAAAGAGTCATTTCTGCAGTGTTGTCCTATCAAAAGATATAAATAAATATTTGCAGAAATGTGAGGGGTGTACTCACTTTTGTGGCATACTGTAAGTCTTGTTAATGGAGGAAATGGGTTGTAATTGCAGAAACAAAAGCAATTTGCCAGATCAAGTGCAGTTTGAGTATACTCGAGGGATGTTGAGCAAAACATTGTGGTTTAGAATGGAGGAAAGTCATTTAAACTGGGATATGCTAAACCCATCAGACCTCCTTTTTCTTCTTTATCATCAACATCTTCTGTGCTGTTTCCAGCATTATTCCAGGTAAGATAAAGCTTTGTAATGTGTTTTAAACTATCCTGTCTGTATTTACTGTATGTATTGTACATTGGAGCTATAGAAATTACTTAATACTTGTAAGTTTATTTTTATGTTTTTTTCCCTATAAATCCTATAAAAATGTAACTGTTAAATAAGAGTCATTTTGTATATTTTTACAAAACATGTCTATGGAAATTTCATCTCTGCAATGTCTTTTCTAATTAAGTCATTATGAGCATTTGTTTATTTGTAATCTATATTTAATATATAACCACAACAGCTGTGAGTAGATCTACTGATTCCAGGTAGTTATTTTATTGTTGTACATTTGGCTCTATGGTATTACTGTTTGTTAATGGATAGAGTACATCTGTAAAAAAACTAAATAAATAAATTAATAAATATTGTAAATTTGTAATGAGAAAAAGCCGACAAGCAGTTTTAAAGAAACTTTCATTCAGATTAAAGAGAAAATGTGACATGTTTTATAATTTAGCTAATAATAAATTGTTACACTTGTGTATTTTTGCTTAGCCAGTAAAAAGTGTAAGATTTTATTATTATAAAATATAATTATATTATTCAAGATATTTGAGCAAATCTATTTAGTTGAATAAATGATTCAACATTTTTTTATGAATCAGTTTAAAGGAATAGTTCACTGAAAATGAAAATTCTGTTTGACTTTCTTCTGTTGAATGCAAAACTAGATATTCTGAAGAATGTTTGGAAAAAATAGCCATTGACTTCCAAAGTATATTTTCGTCCTATATGGATGTCAATGACTGCTTTTTTTCAACATTTTTAGAATATCTTGTTTTACCTTCAACAGAAAAAAATAAGTCTATTAAAGTTTAGAACCAATTGAGTGTGATATGGAGGAAATATTCATAAAATAGAAAGTGCATAAAAATCTTGAAACTGTAAGACTAATCTCAGGTTTGTTAAAATTTCAGTGCTAACCACAAAGACTTTGGGGGACCATGACAGAAGTCTACATCAACAGTTCTGATAAATTAAACACATCCCAGGACCTTACCAAAGTAGACCCTGCAGAAGCAATATTTATCTGGATAGTATGCATCTTCGAGTTCCCAGTCATACTCTTAACCCTATTTGCATTGTTTTTTCTCGTCAAGTCTCACCGTGCTTCTTCAGTTTATGTGATTCATTTGATTCTTTCGGATCTGTTACAGATTGGTTTTATCTTCATATTAACAACTGAGTTAGCAACAGTCAGACTGTGGAGTGCATACAAGTACTGTTTGACCGCAAGCTTGGTTTTCATGGCATGTATTGCGATTGAGAGATACCTTTTAGTTTCTCATCCTCACTGGTACAAATCTCACCATTCCGTCAAAATGTCCTGTTTTGTTTCTGTCGTCATGTGGTTAGTGCCTTTGACCTTTTCCAACTTTAAAGAGGATGCTATTTTTACACTTATTTCTGAATGCTTAGCATGTTTTATCCCTTACTCGCTTATCCTCATGTCTTTTATTGGAACATGGAGAGGTCTTTCTCATGCAATATCACTTACTTCTCATAAACGCAGATTCATTTTGGGCAGTCTGTCGCTTGTGCTGTTGAACTACACATTTCTAATCCTCCCTCTGACAATTATAAATATTTGTCTGATGATTTTTGGACAGCAGCATCCTTTTGTTTGGAAAGTGTATATATTTTGCCACTGTCTGTTATATCTCAACCCACTTGCTGACTGTTTATTGTACTTGTTCATGAGGAGCGATGCTGAAAGCATAATGAAATCTCTTTATTGTTGCGGCGCACCAAAATTCACAACAAACACATCCCACACCAACATGCATTCAATAACTGTACCAAGTTCTGTACACTAATAAGCATCTTTGGCTGTATCCGAAATCCTCCTATACCCTTAAATAGTCATTTGAAGGAGCAGCCATTTCTAGTGGTGTCTGAAACCATAGTGGGCATTCTGATGTGCACTCAATTAATCAATGTTCTGCAGTACAAAGTGTACAACCCATGTACACTCGACAGATGAAAATACCCACAGTGTACCCACAAATTAATATCTGCAACTGAACAAAAGATAACATCCACATCAGTACTTACTTTACATACTTACTTACTATTTGTGTATGTTTATAAATAGATTATTTAATTAAAGTAAGATTTGCATAAATCAGACAGAAATCTACAGCTCTCTAAGTGTTACAGGGTCTGACCAAGAAGTTTAAAATCTGAAATGTCTGAGGGAATTATCAACCAGCAAAGGAAACACAAACCAAATTATTTCCTTCTGGTGCACTGAGTGCTCGAATTCCTTTCATTCACTCCTTCAAGTGGACTATATTAGTGAACTAAGGGAATAGTGATTGAGGGTGTAGAGCAGTGGTTCCCAACCTTTTTTCCAAGCGACCCCTATTTTAACGCTGACATTTTTTAAAGAGACCCCCCCCCCCCCCACACACACACACACACAGAAACATACACAAAAAAATTGCAACCACTGACTAACATATAACATTGAGCTAATGTTGTGTTTAATATATGCAAAAACAACAACTCGGAACTATTGACTTTTTTTCAACAACAGTTTGCACTTTTTTTCCAAAACCTGCTGCAAATTTAACAGCAGCACATCATGTACAAATAACATGTACAAATGTATCTGTTTAACTTATTAAAAGGTGAAACAAGCACACATGCATGCACACATAAGAAAAATTTTTGGGGTTTACCAACCGTCTGTAGGTGTCTGGTGCTCTGATGTCTCTTTAGTTTGCAGGGCTTCATGCTTTCATTCGCTAGTCTGTCACCACAGATGACATACTCAATTCTCACCTTGTCCATTACTTCAATGAAACCAAATTCAAGATAACTATCCAAATAAATCCTTGCTTTTTTTATTAGCACATTCATTTTTATCTCCTTCCTGGTGCTTTGCCATGTCTTCTCTTTGGTGCATCTTTTTTTAAATTTTGCTAATGTAAGCTCTGGGCTACGTTCCTACTCTCACAATACGCTGTAACATTCTCAACGTTAATAAAATCTATTATCTTTCTATATTTGATATTTTTCCCCCAAATAATCAGAATTGAATTATTTAATAAATGAAAGTAATTTCCTTAAAAAAAACAAAGAAAAAAAAACGAGAAAAAAAAACATGAGTGCTCTTGGCGACCCCTTGAAAATCATTAGCGACTCCTACTGGGGGACGCGACCCCCGGGTTGGGAACCACTGCTGTAGAGAACGGTTTCGGATAAAGCATATATGTGTTTGTAATTGTTTTAAAGCAGTTATAAAATCCTTATTTGTACTTTTCTAATATTAGACTTTTGGAAATACTTTACAACAAGGGTGCAATTTTAATGCAATTTTAAATTAATGTATTATTCAAGAATATAACCATCACTCATTAATGCATCAGCAACTAATGATTACTTTTATCTGAATAAATAAAAAGATTAAGAAATGTATAAAAATGCTGTTAATTAAATGTCTCATCTATAGCTGCTCCTTAAAACATAATTATTAGAGTAATTATGAAAGTAGATCAAAACTATGTATTTCATCCTCCAATTGTCTGCTTTACTAATCATTAACTAATGATTTCGAAAGACACTGTTATGACTTGCACTGATCAATCAGACAGCTGGATTCTTATTACCTTGGATGAGTCTCTGCACAGGTTCCTTTGGTGAGTCTGAACACCTACCTGAGACTTGCACTTCCACCATGAAAGACTCTTATCATCCTCAAGGCCATTGATATTTTTTGGCTGCAGCTCTGCCTCTTTTCTGTTTGGCTAGAGGGGAAAGGGTCCCCTGACTGATCCTGGTTTCTCCCAAGTATTGTTCTCCACTTCTGTCAATTGCTAGGACATTTGCTTCTATGCCACAGTCACCTGAATCTGCTCTTCAGAGGATCGTCCTTCAACACTATTAGACTGAACTGAGTCCATTTTGAACTAACAAGAACTACCAGCATACTACCGTTAATCTGCTACCTGTGTGAAATACTGAATATGTCCCACAAAGTGACATATTGTTATGGTCTTATATACTTTTTCCTGTTTATCTACTGTATGAAAAAAGGCTTTGACACAATCTACATTGTATAAAGCACTGTAAAAATAAAGACGGCTCATAAAAATGTAAATAGTGGAGCACCTAAAAGTCTGAAGTCTGTTGGCAAGGATGCATTTAGGCCTGTCACATTAATCAATACATCAACTTATCGCACAACACATGGCCATGACCTCAATAATTTTTGGTGATGCAATACTTCACCCATACAAAAAATAAATAAATTACAGTAGCTGTGCAACATCTATCTCTGTTGGAGGTGTCAGTGTCAGTATGGTTAAAAAACACTACTATAAATTACTTGTATATTTTTATGTGGGTGTCTAACAACTGAAAATGGATCTGGCAGCAGATATCGCAGCCTCTGTTACTTTTTACCTTGCACTTTTTTTGTTAACATTTATTATTATTTATTTTTTTAGTATAAAAGTTTTCACATTCTGATTCCAATGCCTTATTGTTAAATTGTTAAAATGGTTTTAATTAAATGAAATATTCTTAAGAAAAAAAAGTGTTCTTTGGAAGTATGTACTTGCATTATAATGATATTATATTGTCTATCTGAATCATATGTGGCATAAAATGGTCTTAAAATTACAATAATATCAATTATCGCAATATATTTTGGTGCGATATACCGTACAACAAAAATTAGATATTGTGACAGGCCTAGATGCAATACTCTTAATATCCACAGCAATGCTTTTGTCGTCTCACATAAAAAGATCTCCATATATCTTCAGGACTCATGGGTATGTTTTATTTTATTTTCCTCTCAGCATAGACAGTCTATTAATAATCTAATGACTAATAGATGCTAGATGCTATTGATTATAGTAAACAAAATAAACTTCAGTTATTCATTCATTCATTCATTTTCCTTCGGCTTAGTCCCTTTATTCATTAGGGGTCACCACTGCGGAATGAACCGCCAACTTATCCAGCCTATCTTGTACACAGCGGATGTGCTTCTAGCTGCAACCCAGTACTGGGAAACATCCATACACACTTATACACACACATACACTACGGCCAATTTAGTTTGTTCAATTTACCCGCATGTATTTGGACTGGGGGGGAAACCGGAGCACTCGGAGGAAACCCACGCGGACATGTGGAGAACCTGCAAACTCCACACAGAAATGCCAACTGACCCAGCCGTGACTCAAACCAGCGACCTTCTTGCTGTGAGATGACAGTGCTAACCACCAAACCACGGTGTTGCCCTTTTTGGACAAAACTATAATATATATAACAAAAATAAAAATATATAATAACAAAAAAATATATATATTCATTCATTTTCTTGTCGGCTTAGTCCCTTTATTGATCTGGGGTCGCCACAGCGGAATGATCCACCAACTTATGCAGCACGATTTTACGCAGCGGATGCCCTTCCAGCTGCAACCCATCTCTGGGAAT
>CAIGQZ010032409.1:26521167-26539325 GCA_903798205.1 Danio tinwini | reverse complement strand
ATTATTGTAGTTTGCTTACTACAAATGGTCATTATAAGACAGAATCTAAAGATGCAAAATTAAAAAAAATTATTTTGTGACATATACTGTCTTTTGCAACAGAGCTAAATAAAAAACTACAGTTTGTTTTGTGTTTAACCATATACACGTTATACTGTGTGTACGTGATTAAATTATCAAATGATTTTTTATAGAATTCCAGAAATACTACATATTTATTTAACAGAGGGTGAAAAATAAAGCAACAAACAAGAGATACTACAAGCAATTTGATCAAACAATATATTACAGTAATTAAGGTTTATTTTAATAAAGAGTGTGTTCTGAGGCAAGATCATACTTTATAACACTGTTTTGATAGGAATAACTTACTAGATAGTTCAAACCAGTGTTTGTTTGTGAAATCCTTTTCATTTTGCAGAGATGTTCGTTCAAACATGTTTCTAGCATGTCAGTTCAAGCAGGTCACCTGAGTCAAGCGTATCAGTCAGCTGACAGATCAGCCGATTCATGATTTACACCCACTCATTCTTTCAGCTGCATTTACACTGCATTGTTTTAAGCTGATGATAATGTTATTGGTGTGTGTATTATCTATACTTTTAATGTTTAAAAAATATTTAAAATGTATTTGACAAATTAAAAGGTATAATACCAAAAATATAGATTAGGTATTTTTATTGCTTATTCCTTTGATCATTGGGGTGTATTACTGTTATTTAGCTACAATTTTGGAGTGTTTGCTGAAGAAGACAGTTACAGTATTTGTGGTGCAAAAACATCCCAAACATTGAATTCAACGAAATGTACACTTTTATGCAATGTTAGTGAAAGTTCTGTATAAATGAGACAGTTATACAGATGTCAGACTTGGAGGATGGAAAACATTTGCCAGAGTACAAGGCTGAATCAGAATAAAAGCAGGATTTGTTGATTTGTTTTCCGGGGAAAACCCCCAACAATCAATGCATGATTATTTCAAAGCTTGAAATCAAAGAGTGTCATTATAACAGAAGTCAAAAAGGCGAAAATAGCCACTAAAATAACAAAAGGGTAGTAAATTTGAACAGTACACAAGGGCTAATATGGTACAGTCTGCATTGCAATATTGCTTTAATGAAGCTAAGCAAGGCGGTGTAGTAGCAAGTATTCTAACTTAAGAAACAAACTGTAACTGAGGTGTGTGACGCAGAGAGCACAGGGAGTACAGAACAGGGAGTACAAAAACAGAACATGGAGTTTTATGTATAATTTCTACGCCAAAATGATGGTTTCAAAATTGTATGTTACTTTTCAATAAATTAAAATTTAAAATATTAAAATAAATAAATAAATAAATAAATAAATAAATAAGGGCATCACGGTCGCGCAGTGGGTAGCAAGATCGCCTCACAGCAAGAATATCACTGGTTTGAGCCTCGGCTGGGTCAGTTGGCATTTCTGAGAGGGGTTTGCATGTTCTCCCCGTATTGGCATGGGTTTCCTACGGGTGCTCTGATTTCCACCACAGCCCAAAGACAAGCACTAAAGGTGAATTGAATAAGCTAAATTGGCTGTAGTGTGTGTGAATGAGAGTGTATGGATGTTTCCCAATGATGGGTTGCAGCTGGAAGGGCATCCGCTACGTAAAACATATGCTGTATAAGTTGGCGTCTGTGGCGACCCTTGATTAAAAAAGGGACTAAGCCAAAAAGAAAATGAATAAATGAATGAATAAATAAATAAACATTGTTCTCTTTTTCACACATCTTTTTTTTCTCTTACCATAGTTTAGCCACGGTATTTGTAACTATGGTTGTAATAATAGTAATCATTATGCCAAAAATTCATACACTTTTACTATTAAATATGAGGTTCTTTTTTATAAGGGTTAATGTAACATTAATTGATTTGCATTTAATAACTGAAATTTGTTTGACTGTTGAACTATTAAAAACCCTTTATAAATGCATAGGTTGAAAAGTGATTTTATTTAAATAATTCATTCATTCATTTTCTTTTCGGCTTAGTCCCTTTATTAATATGGGGTCACCACAGCGGAATGAACCGCCAACTCATCCAGCTTATGTTTTACACAGCGGATGCCCTTCCAGCTGCAACCCATCTCTGGGAAACATCCATACACACTCATTCACACACATACACTACGGACAATTTAGCCCACTGTACCCAATTCACCTGTACCGCATATCTTTGGACTTGAGGGAGAAACCAGAGCACCAGTAGGAAACCCACATGAACACGAGGAGAACATGCAAATTCCACACAGAAACGGCAACTGACCCAGCCGAGGCTCAAACCAGCAACCTTCTTGCTGTGAGGCGAACGTACTACCCACTGCGCCACCATGCAGCCTATATAGATAACATTTCACATAAAGAAGTTTTATTTCATTTAACAACAGACAAGCCTAAATAATTTCAGCCCTATCGGCCTATATGACAATATTTATTTTCCATATTAATATTAAAAGTAAAACTCAGTGTTAGATATTTTGGGAAAATAAAGCATAAAATAGATACCTCATTTCCCAAAAGTCGCTTGACAAATTTTACCCTATTAAACAATTTTTGAAAAAGTTTAATTGTAATATTGATGTGAAAATGTTCATTTTGTCAATTTCATACTGAATTTGGGATTGTAATTATGTTGTACAATTTTGGAAACAAATTGACTCATTTATTAATGAAAATATAGAGCAAGGTAGTTCTGTCCCTTTTAAAGAAACTATTTTTGGTTATTATGAATCTGCCTCTACTAAATGAAATGCTTGTTTTGTTATACATTTTATTTCTTTACTTTGTAAATTCCATATCCACAAATGCAAATTTACTGATACAAAACCAAATACCATTCCTGTTTTTTGCAAGAATTTAGTATTTATTAGTATTTAAGAATTTAAAGTTATTATTTAAATATAATTTAATTATCTGAAAATAAGAAAGCAAACAGAACTATTTCATTTTGCAATGACTTCAATTTATATACTGTAATTTATTCTTAAATGTCTTACCCAATGTTTTACCCTCAGGTTTATTTCATGTTCTTAATTATTGTTTTTTCTTTCTCTCTCTTGTATCTTGTTTCATTGACAATATAACTCCTATCCTGTATTGTATACAAATATTGATACAAACATGTCAACCGTTTAAAAATAAAAAGACGATTTTGTTTTTAAAAAACACACGACGATTTCTTTCCGGGTTGTCCTACAAATTGACGTCACGACCGAACAGCTCTGTTTCCGCCACATATAAAGAGTCGAAAGTTTCATTCAGTCAGTCACACATGCAACCTTGGTAGATAGTTATCTTGCGGCCCGTCGACAGTATATACAGTATTACAATGTCTGCGTGTGTTTTAAGAGCGTTTCTCCAGCGAGCGGCTGTTATGCGTCAAGCTGCACAACAAACAATCAGTCAAACCAGAGCGTTTCCTCAGAGCTACTCACACATAAGAGGAATAAACACATACGCCAATTCACTAAGGTAAGAAACTGTCAAATGACACAAACATTGAGTGGATAAAACGTACTGTTTTGTCAGGAATTGTGTTTGATATAACTGTACGCAGTAGTGTTCCTAAAAGCGTAGCTTACATAAATTGCGTGAACGTCATTACGTTACAAATGTCAGTACGAGTTTAATTGTTAAAGAAATACTTTTTTTTAGCACATCCATATAACAACACGTCTCTGTTCTCAGTTTCGTGAAGTTCAGTTTATAAAACTATTAATATAATGTTAATAATATAAAATGTGAATATGCAGTGGCTATTGAAATGATAGTGGTTCATGCTGATAGTTAATGTAATGACCTACACCTGTGATTTGTATGTTAGCACAGAGAACAATGAACGTGAGAGAAGTGATTTCATATATTTACTAAAATGACCTTGAGATCACTTGGGTAAAAGTCATGGTTCAGATAAGCTGGTCTTAAATAATCAGTTGCATTGACACCAAGTTGTATGTTTTATTGCCAGATACATTGACGTTGAGATATTTTTTGCAATGGCTTAAGTGATCAGATATTTTTAAGTTCACCTTTTTTCAGTTTAAGAATATGCTGAACAGTTTGTTGACAAGCTTTTTTTGTAGTTCAAGCTCATCAGCTTACTAGTGTGCTTTGTAGTGTAATTTTTACTGTATAATTAAATGTTATCTTTCTTAGTCAGCAGATCTAATCATAAAAATTAGATTATGCAGTGTAGACTGTTGATTTTGAATGCATTGATGACAGAAGATGCATGAATAAAGGAACTTCCTCAACATTGTTTGATGCAGATTCACCTTTTAATGATGTCACTGTTAGCCAGTTCTACATTTAATCATACAAAAGTGTGTTTGAAAGGAACTGGATGTGTATTATATCTCTGATTTTACACATCATTATTTGTGCTTAAACCAATCTTTGAAGTGCTTTTTATTCTGATTGGTCATTTGCGAAATTCATGTTTCCCAATCTTGACCGTTGTTCAGGGTAATGCTATATAACTGACTGTTCATCCATACTTGCACTGTTCTAAAGTTTGGGGTCTTTTAGATTTCTTTAAATTAAACACTTAATTTAATCCTTAAGGCACCACATGTTTAATCTATGCATTATTAAACAACTAACATTGATAAAAAGAGATGTTTTAAGCACCAAATCATATTAAAATATTTTAATTCATCTTGTAGTGGTTAAAGGTTACAAATTTATATTACTGACTGTTCATTCATACTTGCACTGTTCGAAAGTTTAGGGTCATTTAGATTTCTTTAAAATAAATGAATACAGTAATTAAATAAAGATTATTTATTTATATTCAAAGAATCCTTAAGGCAAAGGCACCACAGATGTTTAAACAATACATTGCAACCTTTTCCAACAATGATAATAACAGATGTTTTAAGCACCAAATCATCATATTAAAATATTTTTGATGGATCATGTGTTGTAGTTGTTAAAGGTCACAAATCTATGGTTCAGATCACTTTTTTTAGCTACAGATCAAAACATTTTACAGATGCATAAACAATGGGACTTATATTTGTCAAATAGATTTGTTTCTCAATTTATCACGAAAATGCTAGCTTTTTAACAACTATGGCCTGTTAAATAAAATGTTCTATAACAAAATATTTAGTTATTATCAGTAGTTGCCATATCTTTATAATACCATATTTTACCATGAGCAAAAAGTATGTATGTGTGTGTGTGTGTGTATATATATATATGGATGGATATTGCTAAAACTTCACAATATTACAGTTTTTTTTTTTATTATTATTATCCTAGAACAAGAACGGGTACTGTCCAATAGTTTTAGGACAACTTTGATGAAAGGTGATTATCCACTTCAAATGTTGATTACTATATGTTTGTGTAACTCAAGATTTTAGTTTTTTATCAAATAATAAAGACTTCTGTATCACTCCTAAACATACATGTACAAAAAAGCGAGACATTATTCAAAATATCTGCATTTTCTTATGAAGACCACTGAACTGAAATTCTCTCAATCCTCCCTTTGTGTTTAAGCCTCCAAGCATAAATCGTCTTTTCTTAGGAGGGTTTTATAACGGTCTTGGTGAGTTCATGTTGTTGTGAACTGAACAGTGGGAGACCATTCTACACTGGATTCAGCATAGAAACTTTTCCTGATGTTCAATCAGTGCAACTGTTTATACTTCATTAATTTGCAGAAAAACTGAAGAAATATTGATGTAGCTTGTCCAGTCCTTCAAGTTCAACATTTATTATTATTATTATTATTATTATTATTATTATTCATTTTCCAGATAAAAGTTTTTTACATTTCAAAGGAATCCCTTGGGTTTCTTTTAGGATGTCCTAACGACAAAAAAAAGGTTTATCCCAAATTTTCAGAAAAGGTGCTTAGGAAAACAAGAAATCGTTGTTCTAGGTTTTCATAATTCACTTCTAAGAATTGATGGTGATTCCAGATTTACATTTGTAATGCTTCAACAAGTGTTTCTGTGCAGGGCTGAAGAGAAGGTGACCATTCATTTCCTAAATCGTGATGGAAAAAGGATCACAGTGAAAGCTTCAACTGGAGAATCGCTACTTGATGTCGTTGTCGACCGTGATCTAGATATTGATGGATTTGGTAAGTTATAGAAGAATAGTGTAAAAGATAAAGTGTAAGTTGTTTAGAAACTTCAGGTAGATATGTGCACAATATAAATTTGACAATTTGCTATTTCTATCTTTTACCCTTAAATGTACTTGGTGTAACCTAATGTTTTCAGGTTTATACAGGTAAATTGAGTAAAACACACACACATGTATATAATATATGTGAGAGAAATATAAAACAAAAAAAGGTTGTAAACTGGTCTTTGATGGCTTTACGTAATCCAAAGGTAAAATGAGTTGAACAGCTACTACTGTAGAGTACAAAGGTATTTTAATGCTAGTCATGCTTGTTAACTGGCAGCCTAATATTTCTGTATGTCTGTTTTGGGTTGAACTAGGTGCATGCGAGGGAACTTTAGCCTGCTCTACGTGCCACCTTATTTTCGAGGAGGACGTTTATAAGAAGCTTGGACCCGTTTCTGATGAGGAAATGGACATGCTGGACTTGGCTTATGGGCTTACAGACACGTGAGTGAACCCTGGGTGTTTCTGCTTTATGCTTTGAAATTTCAAATCACTGAACAATAAGAAATATTTGTTAAATTCGTAGCTTTGTTTTGGGAATGGACTGCAATTTAAAAGTGGAAGAAGTGGTGGAAAATTTTGTGATGTTGAAATTCTGTTCCATATATGCAGAGAAAAGAATCAGTAAACCATTTATAGGTTTATTCCTCTGTAAATGTAAACATTGTTGCACACTATGATTGCTCTGTTTGTTTGAGCATCTAAAGCAGTCCCTGACTGTAATGCTGCTCACATTCAACCATTTGTGTTGGAAACTTACTTTCATTAGGTTTTAAGCAAAATCATGTCATTTATTAAAACAGTAAAATGCATTTATATATTTGTTCTTTTCTGTAATCACGTATAAGCAATATGCCTCCTGTAAAACTATTACTGTACTGAATTGATTATTTGTTTCTGTTTTATTAAATAACTGATCTAATCGTGTAACTAAAATAACAATATTATATGGGGCATAAAAGTATGCATAATGCAGGACTTTTAATACTGAAACACAACATACAGTTATGACTCTTATTTTAAATAAGCAACTAGTAATAGTAAAGCATTACTAGCACAGAGTTACAAAACAACTATTTTAGAGGAGGACAGTACTTCATTGTTTCATCCATAAATCAATTAATTGAGTTTCTCTTCATGCCTTTAATCAGCACAGTCAGGGGAGAACAAATGTGCCTGACTATACAACTCAGCATGGGTACTTCACTGTTGTTGTCATTTTTGGCAATGGTGTATATGCACAGCTAGTGTTTTTCAGCCAATGCTAAACTTTCGGTGAAAGCTTAATGTGACTATTTTCAATTTCATAAGGTTCCTTTTACAGCATCGATGTTGTAATGTAATTACAATAGATTCAGTTAAATAGACTAAAGCGTTCATTTAGTTGTTTGTGTAAAATGAGATGAAGGACTGTGCAACTGCTAGTGCTTTCAGGTTCAGGATCAGGCAGTATATCTATCAGGCAGTGAAGATCACTGATTTTTAAAGAAATCAGATCTTAAATGTGGCCATTTTATAATGGAAAGACAGTTCACCGGAAGCATTGAGATTGACTGACTGCAATTTAAACGTCTGTGTGCATATACCCCATTGTCAGTTTGACATTATAGCAAGACCGCTCACACTAGTGAACATTTCTATCTGGCAGGTTCATCTTTTGAAAAGTGCTATAAATGTAAAATTTTATAATATTGAATCTCTCTGCGATCAGTGGTGACTGTTTCTGCACAGATTTTGCTTATTTTGAATGAGCCTAACCTAATCATGTGCATTAGTGCCTGCACATGGCCACATTTTTGGCAAAACTGGTTTTGGAAGAATGTTTCCCATATATTATACCCAAAGGGATTTTCAAAGTAAAACCACAACATGCTAACTAAACAGCTAATGCTACAATCTATGATTTGAAGCTAAGAAGTCTATGAAAATTGAGTGGAAAAATATGGCTACAAGATTGGTGATCTAATGAGGAGAAAAGAACTACAATCTCATGAGGCATTGTGGATGACACCAATGAATTAAAAAAAGAACAGAGGAATACAAAACATTTAAATCTACTGTTTTTAGCATTTTTCAGAAATAAAGTGCAATTGGGCTCTTCAGTACTCTATATTTAAACATTATTTCTTAAGATCTCTGATGACTTCCAGTTTGTCATTTCCCTAAATAAAGTTTCTGCCTTTTACTCTTTAGTACACAACATAAAACATGGTATCTGAAAATAACTGAAAACGGAGTTGTCTGTTTTTATGAAACTTTTCCATTTCCAGGGTGTCAGCAGGGTCTTAATGTTTTAAATTTCAGAAACAAAATTTTAGCCTTTAAGAAGTCTTTAGATCACATAAATTTTGTGTTGTAGATCTTAAATAATTTTAATCTGGTCTTAATTTTAAAAGACACCCATCCAATCATTAACAATCCAAAAAATTATTTAGATGTATAAATATTTAAGTTTTTTTATTGCAAAGAGATACAATTCACAACACCTGTTAGACATTTTTACAGCAAATTCTCTTCATAAAATTTCCTAATCAGGAAAAAAAACTAAAAACAGGATAATGATAAATATTCATGATAATAACAGCAATATATTCCTTTACATGATCTTCCATTTACAAAAAAACGATTTGCAGAAGGGTAAGGGTGAGTGGACATAATATTTATAGGCATGAAACAAGGTTTTATAAAAGAAACACATTAGGTTGAATAGAAGTTATACACAATTAGGACAAAAAGTAAACAAATATTTATTTTTGTATTTTTCTTCATAATAAAAATACTTTTGACAATGCAGAACTTCTCATTAAAAAAGAAACATGTTGAAAAAACTATACAACTAGACAAAAGATATGTGGATAAGAAATAACTACATTTTGTTTTTGTTTTGCTTTTCAATTCTATTGGCCCAACCAGGCCATTACAAAAAGATCCTTAGTGTTTAACTCTGTATAAGTCTAAAATTTCATTCATAATGGTATTAAAAGGGTCTTAAAAATAAATCTGCAGAAACCTTGATTTCAGACTCCACAACAAGTCTGTCTTTAAAGTTTTATTAGTTACTGTTAAAAATTTATTTCTCTGAACTAATGGAGCAGTTCGTGCAAACCTGTAGAAAGTGGAACAGCACCACAATTTGCTTCATCATAGATCGCTCTAATTTACATAATCAAAGAATAGCCTTTTGACATTTAATAATAGCATTAGGGTGTTGCTTTCAATTGTAATTGCAAATGAATGTACTATGCGTGAAATAATCACTGAGCCTTGAACTTTAATCTGAATACTCCTAACTGACCTTCACCTCAGTTTCTGCTTTGCATGTTTATCTCCAGGTCTCGTCTGGGCTGTCAGGTGTGTTTGAGGAAGGATCTGGACGGGATGATTCTGCGCGTGCCAGATGTGATCTCTGATGCTCGAGCTGACAGTGAAAAAGAGTCCTCCACAGCCCCACCCAAAATATAATCTAAATAAAGCCCAGCTGTATATCATAAACACTGCAATATGGAGATATCTTTAATAGCAGGTATTTTAATATGTACTATTTTAATAGAAAACCACAATTTAAATGATAACATTTATCGTTTATGTTATTTACATACTGCCGTGAGTAGATTTTATAATTTCGGTGATTGTAACTTTTTTTTAATTGTGCAGATTCTGCAACACGCATCTTGTTTTTCTTGCAGATATGCCTGTAGCTGATTTACTGCAATAAATACTATGTTTAACTTTTTAAGTTCCCTTATTTGTTTTACTCTCTGTAGTAGTAGTAGTAGTAGTGATGCTTCAATCGATCGGCCGATTACTCGATCGGTACTCTCCAATCTGGCCGATCTCATGAACCGATCACAGGAGTTTGTTCATGAGTTTACAAGCAGAGGGAGACGCACATGCGCTCTCCTATATTATACATAGCCTACAGCAGCCACAGCACGTGAGGAGGTAAATGATGCTTGGGAACATGAGTGATCAATGCGCTTGCATCACAACAGCTAAAATATATACAGATGTGGTGCGACCTGTTTATAGAGACTATTGGCGTGAGTGATGTTTTTTTTGTTGCAAGTGCAGCCGATGCATATCCAGTGTTTTGACCTGCTGTGACGTGAGCTGAGCGATCGTACCTATCTAGTGTCTCATCCAACCTTGTGACCTCTCTCGGAAGCTCTGCAAGTCTTTCCCATATTCATACCGGCTTCTTGATCCCCCAAGATTAGTTAAAATACCCGGAAATCATGGAGACGAGAGTGAATGAGCAAGAGAACAGATCGCGAGAGGCACATGTAGTGATGTTCTAAGCATTACATTACAGAGATCAAGCTGCTGTGAGATTCCGGAGCTGCTGTCAATAGTTGGGGATAAGCAAAATATTTGAATGGTCTTTCATGTATTTAGGCCTTTTTACATACATAACAACTGAAAGTTCTGTGTTTCTGAGAATATTCAAGTTCACTAAAAGCTGACTGGAATTTTTTTATATAAACATGCATATTTAACAATATAACTTCTTGTAATATACTTCTCGCAATTAACAGTTGTTTATAAGCCTATTTCCTTTTTAGCAAAGGAGTATTAGATTTATAGGTGTGCATTTTAACTTATGAGTCAAATATGCACGCCAAACTTTTTCTTGATTGAGACAAGAATTATTCTTTCATCATTTGCATGTTTCCAAATTGCATTGTTTGTAATTTTTCTTACCAATTTTTATATTTGTGTTATATTATTTTCTGAGGTGGTTCATACCACTGTGGCGACCCCCTGATGAATACAGGACAAAGCCGAAGTAAAATGAATGGATGAATTATTTTCTGTAAAGCTGCTTCTGGCCATGACACGTTCACACCTAAATGGTTGTAAGACGCTTTTAATGGATTATATGCAGCATCTTTCATTTATTCTCTTAGGTAAGGTGAGATCTTCTCTTAAGGTTCATATTTAGAGGAAAAATGTGCTTAATGCTTTATAAAGCATAAAGCATTAGAATCGGTACTCCGTATCAGCTGATCACCATAACAAGGTATAGGTACTCCGTATCGGCTGCAAAAATCCTGAACATCCCTTATCAGTAGTAGTATTAATAGTTATATCAGTAGTAGTAGTAGTGGTAGTAGTAGTAAGCTTCATTATTCTCACCAAAGTACATACGTTTTAATTGTTTTTAGATATTTTTATATTATTATTCTATGCTATTGTGGTGCATTAAAAATGTGAACATGAGCAAATATTAAGTTAAGATATGTTTGTGAAACTGGTTGAAAAACAAGGGCAGACTTGTGTGGGATTACTAGTTTTAATAACATTTATAGTTTGACAAATTATGACATTCCAAAGTACATACAGTACTGCATGTCTACATTAAATAGCCTTTTTTATGAAGTACAGTAAGTATTGTATTTACAATCTTTTTCTACAGTCAAACAAAAATGATAAATCCATTTTTAAAAAGGCATTACAATTCTCACAAATATTAGTCTATATAATCATATTGGACCTCAGAAATGTGCCATTTCATCTTTTAGGATTAAAATATTTAAATACTTAATTGTTTTAGGTTCAACAAGGAACCTATTTCCCAACGTAATCCTAAAAAGGGGTTTTGTGAATGTGTGACTGTTTGTTGCTTTTGAATAAATACCTTGAATAGTTTCACTAGCATAATGAAAGATGTACTGTAAAAGAAAAGGTCTTGTACTTACTACAAAATATTATTTATAGTTGTGCTATGATCATAGTTATTTACAAAAAAAGGCATTACATGCTCAAAAGTTTGAGATTTCAGTGATATGGCTTGTAACTTGTTAGGATTAATATAAAATAAGTATTAGGAAAAATAACTGAAATATTAGAAAAATAATAGGAATATTTCTGTTAATACAGCATGTAGCAAGTAATTACTGAAGTGCATAATTTTATGTACACTTTCAGTTAAATGCAGAATTATCCAGTTCAGTGCTGACACCTTGTGGACACTTTGTACAAGCAAAATCAGATCTGTGCCTATATTGTAGTTGTGTTAACACGGAAGGCTATAAAAGTTTTAAACAAAATGTGTAATTTGACCATGTCAACACATCAACAAGCATGATAACCAATAGAAGATCTGTTTTATCAGACACATATCTAAACATTATTTCATTAAGATGCATTTTGTTGTCAAAATGAAGATACATAATCTTGTTTTAAGGGCATATATTTGAATATAACTCAGTTACCCCCTACATTTTATAAACACATTAATATGTCCTTCAATTTATTCCTTAAATTGTCTTTACCTTTTATAAAACCTTAATAATGAGAAGAGATACATTTAGATATACACATACAAACATCAGATGTTGTTAATTTGTGAAGGATACAGTATTGGTATACTAACATGCAGGGCTTGACGTTAACACCTGCCAGCCCACTAAATTCAGGTAGATTTCAGCTGTGGTGGGTTAGATAGACACCCCCACTAACCACCTTGGCCGGTTGAAAATATTTTTTTAATTGCCAGTGCTGCCTCGTCCCTAAAGATTCAAATTTTAGTTTAAGACCTTTTTCATTATGTGTGCAAATGTGTTCTCAACCGAGAAGCAGCACGAGTGATAACTGTTCGCACAAGCAAATGAAAGCAGGTGAATACTAAATGAGACGATGATCAGACGCACAGTGAGACACAGGCGATCCTCGCTCACTGACATTGTGAGTGAAACGTGCGAGTGCTTAAAAGCTCCCTTGTGCAAAACAACTGTGCCTGGAAATGCAACTATTGCTATCATTTCTCCTTGAATAGATTGGAAAAAAGCACTGCTCGTGCACCCTCAGTCCTGCTGTTTTTAAGAGATCTCTAGATTTTTTGTAAGCAGCAGCTATTGCCGCTTTTGCTTTTACCATTCTTTGAACAGATTATTACTGGGCCTAACGTTAACCGTGTGCACGTGATCATCGTTTCACTTTCGCACACAATGTTTTTCACCTGTTTCCTTTTGCTTACAGTTATTTTTGTTCATTTGGTTCCTTATTTTGGATTATCATCCTTCATAATAACATTGCTTTAATAGGAGATTAACTCTCCATTTATCTATAGTTACCTGATGATCTGGGACATTTAGTCTGGACAAGCTACTCTGTATAGTTTTAGATGATAAATTAGAATATTTTTTTAAATGAATAAATAAATTTTTAATACATTTTTTGTTGGATGAGAAGTGTTTGTAAACAGCTATATTTAGCTTGTTTTAACACATTTTTTTTATTTGTGGCAAAAAAATAAAAAATTTGGTGTGGCCAGAAGAAAAATGGTAAATCCTTAGTGTTGAGCCCTAAAAAGTCATGGAAAAACCTAAAAAAAAAGTTAAGGAGGCAAGTGGACATAACACATCATTTAAATCAAGTAATTGTAGCATGCCAAAGTCAAATTTATGCATATAAAATGTATTTTCCCAACAGCAAAAAAAGGGGCTAGTAACATTGGAAAACCACTAGCCACAGTGGCTGGTGATCAAAAAAGTTAATGTCAAGCCCTGCTAACATGGATGTGTGTATGTATTCATGCCTTAAACAAAAATTGCCACCCCAACAAACTGTGTGTTTGCACGAACTAAAGACAAATATTAAAATCAGCCCAATACACTGTGCATGCTGACATGATCAAATTTCTTTTTGACTCATACTGCCTTCCTTATTCCGTATTTGTTTTGACCTTTACTGCCTTCCATATTAGAAAATCGGGCTATGTGCATGCATTAAGTTTGTGCAAAAAATCTACTGTAAGCTTAAAATGGCACATTATTGCCATCAATGTGTATCCCAGTGTTTATGTGCTGTTTAAAAACATTATTTTTTATTGGCTTCATACAACCCACTGGCTGCTGCTGCAGCAGCTGAGTCTGCGTCCTTTCCCGATTGCCTGCTTCTCTGTCAGCTTCTCCGTGATAGGGGAAGCATCCATAAATAAATCCCCAACTATTTTTCTAGAGGAGGGATGCAAATCCAGTGCTTTACACCTCAGCTGCTGCTCAGAGAGTTTGCTAGACTTCAAATCTGCATTCTGTTCCCTGTGCATCGTCAACTTACAGCTCTGGCCATAAAACACACTCTGTGGCAGCTTGCTCTCTTCTTCTCTATTGGTTTGGCAGGTGAACCTAATGGGGGCAGGAGACACCTGGCCTTTCCCATTTTGTGGTGTTTGAGTCTGTAAGATTGCCTTTCGGTTTAGCTGCTGCAAGGCTTGTTCATAGGAAGGAGGATTTTTGGTCAACTTAGACAGTAAATTCCCAGATTTGTTAATTTGGTGATTTGCAGGATGCAGTTTCTCACTCTGCAAGCTTATTGTTTTTTGGTAATCTGCACCATGTGGAACGAGCCAATCAGATTGCACCTTGGCTGGAGAGTTCAGAGGAGAAAAAGCACATTCCATTGAGCTCACAGATGAGAGCGCTGGCGAAGTTACATTGGAGGTCGGTGGTGATTGTTTTTCCCTCAGGAAATTCAGCTGTTCAAAGCTGGCTTCCAAAAACACATTACAGGTGACCTCGTCAGGTCTCTGGAACTCTCTCATTGGGTCTTTTGCTCTCTCTGAGGCTGTTTTCTGCTCATGAGAAGTCAAAGCAATGGCAGGCATGGAGTGTCTGTGTAATGTAAGGGATCGAGGTTGACGCACAGCAGGTGTGAAGTTTCTGATTCGCGTCAGTGGGTTGGAAGACGTCTTGTTTTCTGGACAGTCGAGGTCGCAGTCACTCAAAGACATGAGAGAGTCCATACTACGACTGTCTTTTAGAAGTCTGGTCTTGGAAATGTCCTCTGTGTCTGTGTTTACTTCATTCTTTAGACTCTCATAACCTGAGTCTGACATCTGGTGCAGGGAGCCAACTAGAGGTGGAAAAACATAAAAATAGTTTAGATTGAAAAAAATTAATATAGATAGATAGATAGATAGAATGTATTTATTTATTTATACAACAGTTCTATCTGATAGTCGTGTGATATTCTGCAATAACAGCACTCCACACTCCAACAGCCTTCTCACCTTTCTGTATTACACCGCCCACATAGAGTGACAGCAGGTTAATAAACTCACTACAGTTTGACATATTGCAGCTGTTGGACAACAATGTACTTTTGAGGCTTTTTTAGGAGAGGGTGTAGTTGTTTAGATTGCAACTATGCAGTTTATTTATAAGGATAGTGACTATTTTAAATATTTATAATTTACAGCGTGTCAGCATCTATCAGCCTGTCATACTGATCAGAGCTAAGACGGTTTATGTTCTGCCACAAGATGGCAAAAAAATGCATAATAAGCCCTTAGAGGAGAAAAACTCAATGCAATTTTAAACTACAGCTGATCAAATCATTATAAAACAGGTAAGTGACTTTCTAAGTTGATCTAGTGCTGTATTTATACCATCATCTGGTAGTGTTTCTAGTAGTCTTTACTTTGCTTTGGCTTTTTTGTGGTTAATTATTGTGATATTCCGATTGTCACAGAGAAATACTGGGAAATGTCTCTAGACTGATGGCATTACATGCCAGTCAGCCTTGTAATCTTAATCTTAAAAACCTTATAATCTTAAAATGTGAGTAAAATCACCTGTTTTTAAGAATCATCCAAATACTAGCTCTAAAGTGACGTTGGTAAATTAGTAGTGGTTTCTGCTGTTCTGACGTCAGCTACAAATATGAATAAATGGTGGAAGAAAGTAGTTCCTCATACAAAAGGATTTTTAGACTCTCTGTGTTTGATTTTCTTTCTTATACACATGATTATGTCGTCGAACTCTTGTATAAATGTAATATCACACTCGTAGCAGTGCCATGTGGCTGTATATCGTCACCGGTGGGACACTAAGGCACTTGACCTGCAGCCTCGTGCCAATGCACGCCTCCCACTAGTGCCAATATACAGTGTTACTCGTGTGATATTGCTTATATAATAGAGTGACTGTAAAATTGTACTGCTGTTAGAAAAGTAATTTTTTACAGAATTGAGGCAAGATATGTAATGAAGATTATCTAAACAAACAATACTTAAAATAATCGTAAATAACATAAACATTATGATTTACTAGCATTCTTATTCTTTGTATTATTTGCGTAAAGTCTATATAAACATTTTTAGGCTGACAATGCACAAATTTAACAATATATTGTTGGGCAAAAAATATATATTCAAATAAAATACGGTATTCCTATATTAAATACGTTTTTAAAGTACAGTAAATTTTTTATGTTGTATTAACTTTTTAAAAGTGTAGATTTTTTAAATGTTTTTTTTCGGCAGGTTTATTTTAATGCATGTTGTTGTTGTTATTATTATTATTATTATTATTATTATTGCTTAAAGGCTGTAAAACACATTTCTCCATTCTTTAGGCTGACCGTGCACAGATTATACAGTTCCATATTGGTGTTTATGTGCTTGTGAAGTGTGTCTGTATTTATAGTAACCTGATCCGCGGTTGCTTCTATTGTCTTCAGTCAAATCCTTTAAGAGGGTTATAATTCCATCCCCAAACAGCTCACAGCAGTTGTCAATCAAGATGTGCACAAGGTCACACACCTGCACACAGATTACATTTGCAATTACATTTTCATTCCTCCATCTAGATCCATCGTTGTGTCCTTTGGAGTGTAATAATGCTGACTACACGTGTACTAGAGCAGACATTACAATAAACTGATTATCGTAAAACATTGTACATGTGCGCTCACCATTCTGGCATGGTTCTCCTGAGTCTGTAGTTTGCTACTCCACAGAAAGCTCGGCGCTATACATACAGCCAGGTTGAGTGAGTTCATCTGGTTCATCTCCGCATTAAGTTGTATGTGATGAAGCATAGCTAAAATGTGCCTCAGAAGCAGGAGATTCTCTTTAGGCAACAGCTGAACAAGCCTGAACAGATTGATAACATAAAGAAATAAAATAACCCTCAATTCATCACATAAACAAATATACCTAATATACCCAAATATATATAAATAAACCTATGATTTGTGACTTAAAGAGATAGTACAGCCAAAAAAAATTATTCTGTCACCATTTATGCACCCTTATAGTCTCTTCTTTTTCTGTTAAACACAAAAGAAGATATTTTGAAATATGTTGGAAACCAGTGACCATTTACTTTCATAGCATTTGTTTTTCTTATTATGGAAGTCAAAGGTTACAGGTTTTCAGCTTTCTTCAAAGTATATAATGTATTGTTTTCAATTCATAAAGGTTTGGAACCACTTGAGGAAGAGTGAACAGTGAGTAATTTTTCATCTTTGGTTGAACTATCCCTTTAAATAACCCTATAAAATCCTCAATCTCTGTAATCTCATAAAAACTCATAAAGCTAAAATGAATACTAAACTTAAATCTGCTTAAGGTGTGCAGTGATATCACAGACCTGATCCATCATTATCTAGGTTTTATCCTGAGTAAACTAGCATTATAACGGCTGATATGCTAATCTGAGTGTTACCTGTGGACTTCTTGCAGGTTTCTCTCCATCAAGTGTTCGCCTCTTTCGTCTTTTCGCTCCACTGCTTGGATCCACTGCTCATAAAGCTCCTCACACAACAGACTGCCAGGTATATTGCGTACAAATTCCTACCAGATCCACAGATTTGAAAATGCAGGGTCATCACCATACAGTCAAAGTTTACTGATATTTTTTTTAAAGAAATATTCATAATTGGTGGTTCATTTGGCTGTGGGTAACCCCTGATAAAGCAGGGATAAGCTAAATGAAAGTTAATGAATATTCCTTAATTGTTCTGTAAGAACGCAGTAAATTGATCAAATGTGACAATGCTTTGTTTTTCAAAGATTTATATTTGAAAATTTTGTTTTTAAATTAATGTTATTCCTCAAATAATTATTTACTTAACAAAATATGTCAAAGACATAAATCAATCAAAAGTGAAAACTCTCTCATCCTTTACTGACTTTTTACTCATTTCAAACCTATTTGTGACTCAGAAAAGATATCTCTAAACCTGTTGGAAACCTGTAACCAT
>CAIGQZ010032409.1:26467612-26513447 GCA_903798205.1 Danio tinwini | reverse complement strand
AAAAAAAAAAAAAAAAAAAAAACACCCCCCCCCCCCCCCCCCCCCCCGTACATGTTTGCTTAAACATATCCAGCCTATCAGTGGGTCTGCAATAATTCATGGCTTTTGACGTAAGCACTTTGTCACTTGCTCCATTGAGAAATGAGATTTCAGAACACTCTTCAGACACCAGACAACTTTTTCACACACATACACACAGTCTGCTTCTTTTGGTAGCATCTCTTCATTGTCTCCTTGAAATTGTCAGTGAAATGTAAAATATATTCTAAAGCCACACAAATACTGACTGTGACATTGTTATGCTTTTCGAGAGAAACAAACTGCTTGGTGAGACTGAATCTGTACTGTAAAAAAATCCTGGTTGCCTTACATTTTTAAGCTGAATCAAACTAACCTCATGAGTCCATTGAACTTATATTATGTTAAACTGACCTAAAACACATCGATCATATCATTTTTTACAGTGTGGCTGCAAAATGGTTTATTGGTCATGAATATTTAGGTTTACTGAATTCCTATGCTATTAAAAATAACCATGATTTTATCTCTAAAAACTGGACTGACAGTTTGAATTTACAAGAACTTCTACTGTATGTTAAGCTGCTTTGACACAGTCTACATTGTAAAAGCACTATAGAAATAAAGATGAATGAATAAAAGATGAATTTTATCATGGTAAACGTGTACCATTTATTTGGCATACTGATTACCTTAACCATTATATACATGTTTATGGTTTAACTACAGTAAATCCATTGTTAATTTTCTTAATTGTTTTGTTACCTGGAGACAGGTTTGGACTTCGAAAGAGCTTTACTAAGGATAACTGAGGGAGCCGATTGCCTGCGCTGAGAGAAGGATTTCTGGAGAAAGAAGAAAAGAGAGTAATGTAAGATTTAAAAAGAGAAAGAGGTGATCAGCATCATATAACAGCACACAGAAAATCAAATACACTCTGGTTTTCTGCACTTTTCCTATGGCATGTAGTAATTATAGTGATCTTCCTAAATTATATATCATTTGAAAGCTTAAAAACTCAAAATGCATATTGTGAAAAACCATTCGGAAATGGGAAGCATAGAAATGAAATGCTATCGTTGAGCTCCTCCCCCTAATGGACGGTGTCAAGCTTTATATTACAAAATTGAGGTCTAGTGTTTTACAAATCGTATCTACCCAGATAGCATACGAATGTGGGCCACTTTAGGCAGTTATGCGGCACTGGTGGTATTCCTTCGGCCCAGACAAAATAAACGTGAGCCTGAAGTGGCCCACCTGTACAATCGCAAAGGGGGGCCAAAGATTAAAATTCATACATGGGCAATTTAAGGCAAAGATTTAGCACTTATAGCAAAATGTTCTCTGAATGTGAGCTTAATGTGGCCAATGTGTAAATTGATAAATTTGGTCCAAATGATTGAGGACAAATGTGGGCCACAGTTGGCAAAAATGTGGCTTAGTCATTTAAGGGTAATCTGGGTCTAAACCTAAAGTGGCTCACACATGTAAGTTATCTTAAGACATATGTGTGCCACTTTTGGCAAATATTAAGCACAGTAAGCTCTAGCTTTTGTGGTTGTGAGCCTAATGTGGCCCAGAGAAAATATGGCAAATGTGGCCCAGTTATTTTAAAATAAAAGTGGGCCAGTTTGGCAAATATTCGGCACAGTGAACTCTGGCTAATACAGCTGTTAGCCTATAGTGGCTCAGAGAAGATATGGAAAATGTGGCCAAGTTATCTTAAAACATATGTGAGCCACTTTTGGCAAATATTTAGCACAGAAAGCTCTGACTAATGTGGATTTTTTTGATCCTATAGTGGCCAAGAGAAGATATGGCAAATGTGGCCCAGTTATCCTAAAACAAATTAGGCCACTTTTGGCAAATATTTGGCACAGTTAGCTCTGACTAATATGGCTATGAGCCTAAAGCGGCCCAGCGAAGATATGGAAAATGTGGCCAAGTTATTTTAAAACATATGTAAACCACATAGACTAAAGTCACCATCATGGAGAAAAGTGTTTGCTTTAGTTGGGCTCATAGCCCTGAACCTCTTAATATAAATTTTCTTTTGGGCTGCTGTAAGTTTTAAGAACTTTGCTTGAAAAGTTTATTCGTTACAGCAAACAAGCCAAGTAAAAAAAAAAACATCTAAGTGAGGCACAACCTGTGATAACATACTTGCACATGCCACAGAATTATGAAGGTTTATAAGCTAAAAAAAATTATATGGTTCAACTTCTGCTCACAGAGACATCAATAATCAACGTATGAATCTCAACAACGGTGACAAATAACAAAATGAACAAAACTCACAAACATCACCAACAGGAGACTAAAAGTGAAAAAATCAACAATGTCAACATAAACAGCAGAATCCCTCAATTGCCATCATTCCATGCAGTATGTGGGCGAGATGTAAGTGTCTGGTGTGGGCCGGATTTGAGCCACATAAATTTTGCTATCTGGATAATCTAAACATATCTGACAGTCGCTGTTCTATATTCGGTGACTTGAGGCAGAAGGTGCTTCAAAACAAACTGGGGTTGGGTGTCAACCGGTGACTTTTTTCAGTAAAGTGCCTATTAAATCTAGAAATTTCAACTTTGAACATAACTAAGGGCGAAGTGGGGGCGCAGTGGGTAGCACGTTTGCCTCACAGCAAGAAGGTCGCTGGTTTGAGCCTCGGCTGGGTCAGTTGGCATTTCTGTGTGGAGTTTGCATGTTCTCCCTGTGTTTGCGTGGGGTTCCTCCGGGTGCTCCAGTTTCCCCCACAAGTCCTAAGACATGTGGTACAAGTGAATTGGGTATGCTAAAATTGACCGTAGTGTATGAGTATGAGTGTGTATGGGTGTTTCTCAGTGATGGGTTGCAGCTGGAAAACATATGCTGGATAAATTGGCGGTTCATTCCACTGTGGTGACCCCAGAATAATAAAGGGACTAAGCCGAAAAGAAAATTAATGAATAAACATAACTAAGGTTAGACAAATCGATTTGTCTAAAATATACATTGGTAAAATATTGATTTTATATAAAATAAAGTTGTTTAGTTTTATTTTTACAGTAAACTTTAGCATAGTTTAATTCTATACATTCAACAGTAGCCTGCTGTCTTAAAAAAAGAAACCACCCTCAGGTCTGTTTAACAACAACAACAACATGAATGTATTAAGCCTACATGTTCATGTCTTCTCTCAAAAGAGAGACAGTAGGTTAGCTGTACATTTGGCAAAAAAAACTTGTTTGCTGTTTGCTAAATTTAGCTTATGTTGTTATATATATTCTAAAAATGCTAAAAGACAAGTATGTATTGAGAGTGCATTTTAAGTTGAGTTGACAGCTGATAGCTGTGTATTTAAGCTATTAAGTTCATAGCTTAAATACAGATCAAGTTTAACTTAACCTTAATTAACATTCCTTTGCAAAAATGCGAGCTAATATGTTTGACGCTAAACAAAAACTAAATGTATTGACTGCATCTCTTATATAACACAAAATCACATTACAGCTGAGTGATTCAGTACTCCCTAATATTGTTGTGTCCTTGTTATCTGAGCTATTTTTATGTGCCTTTTTTAACACATCCTTCCTTTTTTCTGCTGTTAGATTCATTAATCTGATTTTGCTTTCATTTGAATTGTACTTTTTAATTATTTTACTGAATTTGTTTTATTAATCTTCATAATGGAGCTTTGAGAATGGGAGTTAAACCCTGGAGAATTGTGTGCCAGCTGTATTGATCTGACAAAACAAAGTGACAATATAACAAATCACTGTCACATAAGTGAAAGAGTATAGGCTATGCCATAAATTAATAACAATTAATAGGCTATAATATACCGAATCTAAAATAATATTAACTGTAAAAAAACATATTGGTAGTTTTAAACCACATTTGGGTTAAATGATGCAAAGAAAATAAATAAGCAACCCAACAGTTGTTCATACTTTACATAAATTTAAGTTAAAACAACACAGGATTGTTATTAGAGTGTATACATGCTACCTTACCTATATATTTTTAAGTGATCTATGAAGTTATGTTATGTACTGTACCATCCATTAGCATTGCTTTACTTACATTGGAGAGATGATATTCCCCACAACTTTTGGTTCGGCTCCTCTTCTGCCATCCTGGCTCATGTAGTGGCCCCATATTCAAAAGTAAAAAACACTGGAGGTGATTTAGAGGACTGACCAGATCAATGTTTCCATATCATCACCTGCCTCTGGATAATCCTCTCCACACTTTTGTCCTGCGCTTCTCTGAGGTAGTTTCACTGAGGTAGAAACACAAAATCCACTCTTCGATCCCGTTTACCTCACAAGCTCCACACTTTGACTTATCCGAGCAATGTATTTGTCTTTCCCCTCTGAAAGATGGAAGATTATGTCTGTGTCTCTGAGCAGCAGGGGGAGGATTTAGGAGGCGGGATCTCGGTTCATAATGGGATATAAGTCTGTCTATACAACATATGGCTGCAGTTTTGACAGAGGAGATCATGTTTACACTTTGTGGAACAACTGTATGCTGTTATTTGGTTTTAGGGAAATATGATATTTTGACTGATATTTCGAGGAGATTGTATTTCATATTTTTTGATAATGATTGTTTGGTTTATCCTCTCGCACTAACCCCTCCTTACTGGGATGAGTAAATGGTCAGACAAAGTTAAGCCTCTTTTCTCACCAGATGTAGCCAGTTTGATTGACGCTTGTTCAAACTGTATTCATACTTTACTCACTGTACTCCATCAGGTTGTCTTTTCTGTTTGATTGCTGTGTTTTGTAAATCTGAACAAACATTTGCTTAAAGTAAATTAAATGTCAGAAACAGAAAATGAGATTTTCATAGTGCTGGCATCTTTTACTGCTTTTTAAATTGGTAAAACACAAAACTATAAAAACTTGTATAATCAATAAGTCATGATAATGTTTTATTGTAATAATTTAAGCATGTTTTAACTTCCTTTTGAGTTATAAATGATTGAGCTTGATGTTTTGTATCAGTTTACTGTAATGAAAGTTAAAATTACTTTAGCAGCAATTATCTTTTTCAGTGATTCGTCTGAAAAACAAAGTGAAAATCCAACTGTGCCAACAACAGAACTGAAGAGCAAAGTAGTTACATATATACTTACTAAATATACATATTTTAAAGAGTTCACCCAATTATTAAAATTATGTCATCATTTTTACTTCAGTTGTTAAACCTGTATGAGTTTCTTTTTTCTGTTTACCACAAAAGAAGATATTTTGAAGAATGATGGTAAACAGTAACAACTGACTTTCATAGTGCTTGTTTTTTCTGTTCTTTTTTCTTTTGGGGTGAACTGTACCTTTGAATACTTTTTTCTTGTATTACCTCGCTCCTAATACTGTACTCATTCAACGCCTAAATATAGTTAATTAGTGTATTATGTATTCTATTATATGTTATATAAATTGTATTTTGTTATTCAGTCTCACACTTGATTCTTAAAAAAAGCTATAAAGTACATCTGTCTCAGAATAGCATTTTTTTCCATTTTGTTATATCTTCTATGACAATTCATAACTTTTTTTCATAACTGTTTCATTTATTTTTAGGGGTTTTTCACCTTTAATTTGGATAGGACAGTGGAGGTTACAGACAGGAAAATATTGGGAGCACAGCGAGTGGAAGGGTAAGCAAGGGATCTCGAGTCGGGAATCAAACTCAGGTCGTCGTGAGCACCATGGTGCGATATGTCGGCACACGTAACCACTAGGCTATTGGCACAAACTTCATTCATTCATTCATTCATTTTCCTTTGGCTTAATCTCTTTATTTATCAGGGGTTGCCACAGCGGAATGAACCGCCAACATATCCAGCATATGTTTTACACAGCAGATGGCCTTCCAGCTGCAACCCAGAACTGGGAAACACCCATGCACACTCAGACACACTCATGCACAATGGCCAATTACAGGCTACAATCCTTATGAACTTCAGATGTTTTCGCACAGGCTACATTTTCCTGTAAGATTGAATTGTCATATAAGCTGAAATGGCTTGAATCTGAATCCTCATCTTTCACCATCACACAGTGACATCACAAAATCATGTTTTTTTAGTAGAATTCTATAATTGTATATTAAGAAATATGTCTTTGAAAAATAGTCTGCAAAATTATACCAAATAGGCAGTTTTCTTTGGTACAGTATCTGACATTTGCAGATTTTTTTTTTGTGTCCTTAAAAACGGGACAGATTTAGTTTGCAATGCCCCTGCCCCTGATCAAATGAGTACACTAAAACATCTTAGAAATATTCTCAAAATAATAAACACAGTCTATATAAAAAGGAAATTCCCTTCCTGTTGGTTACATTCATTCACATTTATAATCAAAACAGTCTTCTGGAGTCATGTAAGACATTTCAATAATTCTTAGAATATATTAAAGTAAATATGCCTATCAGACCGACAGAACAGACAAAGAAAAAGAGGGAGTTGTCAGGAATGAATGTGTAAAGATAAAGAAGAGATGAGAATGCGGTTGGTATAATAAAAGGGCAGGTCTGGGGTTATACGTCTTTTTATGTACTTTACAAGCTGTCTTGTAACAACTGCAAATCAACAATTTCATTTTTTTGTGTGCAGTTATCAGCTTGAGCGTGTAGGTGAAGGTAAATAGGTTATCTTCAATAGACTCACTAGCAAAATAGTGCCAACGTGTAACCTTTTGTAATACAATTGTTTACATTCATACATAATTTAAAATTGAGTATTGTAACAAAGCCAAAAGCATGTGTATTGAGAAACAGCTTGAATTGAATTTTTTTTCTCTATTTTTCTTTTGCTTTTTTTTACAGTCAGACATGTTTGCCAGAGGGCATCTTCTCATTGACCTTTTAGTTGTGCAGAAAATGACTCACAATGCACTCAGCAACCTGAACCTTTATGGTTATATGGAGGAGAGTCCTAATGACCTACAATAAGATGAATCTGTCCTTATTCCCAAATTCTGTAATATTCACATTTGTAAAAACATATTTGTAAACATGCCACATTTGTTGTAAATCAATACTACACTAACTACCTGACAAAAGTCTTGTCGTCGATCCCAGTTTCAAGAGCAACAAATAATAACTTGACTTCTAGTTGATCATTTAGAAAGTGGCAGAAGGTAGATTTTTCTGATGAATCATCTGTTGAACTGCATCCCAATCATCACAAATACTGCAGAAGACCTATTGGAACCAGCATGAACCCAAGATTCTCACTGGAATTAGTCAAGTTTGGTAAAGGAAAAATCATGGTTTGGGGTTACATTCAGTATGGGGGTGTGAGAGATCTGCAGTGTGGATGGCAACATCGACAGCCTGAGGTATCAAGATATGCTGCCCATTACATTGCAAACCAAAGGAGAGGGCAAATTCTTCAGCAGGATAGCGCTCCTCATACTTTGGCCTCTACATCAAAGTTCCTGAAAGCAAAGAAGGTCAAGATGCTCCAGGATTGGCCAGCCCAGTCACCAGAAGTAAACATTATTAAGCATGTCTAGGAAGATGGAGGAGGCATTAAAGATGAAACCAACAGATAACTTTATTAGTAAGTTATTTGAGTCATTGCAGAGATGTATGGATGCAGTCCTCCAAGCTCATGAGAGTCGTACACAATATTAATTCTTTTTCTGCTGCACCATGACTTTATATTCTATACTGTACATTATTTCTGTTAAGTGACAAGACTTTTGTCTTAGTAAAGTCAGACTTTAATTAAATAATTAAAAATCAAGGCATGATCATATTTTATTTTGGTAAAATAAGCGTAATTAGAGGATTTAGCCTTTCATATAAGCCACTTCTGATACCAAATGATCAACTAGAAGTCAAATTATTAGCTGTTGTTCCTAAAACTTGTGCCTAAATGACAAGACGTTTGTCAGGTTATTTGCTTATTCCATCATGAATTTAAAACTGAAGCAATTTTAAGCTTCCAAATTTAGATTTAGGTTTAAATGAGAATTAACCTTGAGTGTTATTTTTTTTTGTTTTATAATACTTTGTTTAAAATTATTTTATAAAATTTAATAAGTAATGTGATATTTAAAAGTCTAATAATTACACAAACTATTATACAAGATAAATATAAAGTGAATATAATAAGCTTATTGTACATATATATATTTTTTTACAATAATTTTAATAAGCAACATCTTTTAAAAAATCGAAAAGCGCGACGCAATTAAAAATAAAGCATTCTGATTGGATTATAGCAGATCGGAGTAAGTAAAGACGCCTGTGATTGGACACAAAGACGGCGATGGCAGATTCTGATTGGACAATTGAATAGTTACCTCTTCACTTTAATGAAACAGGTTATCACCAGAAGTTCTGTGGAAAATGTCGGAGACGGCGGTAACGTGTAATGTCTGTGGCTCACCGTACACTTTACCCGGTAATGGACAACATAAAACTTTGTGGATACATCTAAAATGTGTTGTACGTTATTACATATTTCGTTCTATTTAATCTAACACGCGGCCTTTTGACGACCCCCGACTTTAATGAAGGCTCCATATTTAAAGCGTTATTATAAGCGGTAGAAAATATCGTGGTAAACATTATAGAAATACGACTGTAAATACTGTTAGTTTTATCTGTTGAATTATGTTTTCTCCTCCAGAAGATGAAGCTGTGGGGAATCTGCCGCACGTGCTGCTGTGTGGGCATATCTTCTGCTGCACGTGCCTGCGCGCGCTCCAGTCCCTAGACAACGTCATTACGTGTCCAGAATGTCAGGTGAAAAATCATTAAGTAACTAATCTGTAAATATTGACTTGAATGTCAGTTTGTTCCTCTTATAATGTTATCGTCTGAAAGAGCAGTGTGTATAGTGCAGTATTCTCTGTGTGACAGTCTTATTTTTAACATAACCGCTTGACATTTACTTAAAAACTATACACTATTGCATTAACCTGCTAATAAAAGCTCTCTGGCGGCACCATGGTACAGTAATGTAATAATTTGATATGGTATGCAATGGGAGTTTTGTGTGTAAACCATGAAATTAAACGATGCCTAAGTATGTACAATACAGAATACAACAGCCAAAACACACATCAATTTCAATGTAGTTCTCATGATTACTTAGTTTTGATTTATTTTTGCTGATTATTTATTTGATTAGTCAACTATTCAATTAGATTAATATAGTTCATATATTAATTCCAGGTATTAGTAGTTATTAAAATATATACATTTTAATACATATAATTCCAGTCCATATCTTTCCAAACTTTCTTTCAAACTATGTTCTGTATGAGGAGAATGAAATCAAAAAGAGTTAATATGGATGTGAGTTTTTACTAATTCCAGTGATTAAGTGCCATTTAAATGAAAAATCATTTAATTGATACATTTTTGACCTCAATAATGCAAGTCAAGATTCCTCTACTTAAATGGCGCATTGTCAATGGCATGGATGTGCAGATGACTCAGAAATGCAAGAAATCTCATCAAAAATGTTTTACTTTGCCTAACTGGACTGTAAAAATCAATGATTGATACCTTAACTTAACCATTTAACGATTACATGTAGTGACAAATATACAATAGCACCGACCATTTTGGGTGTACATACTATCAACGAGTACATGCATGCTTTCATGTGTAAGAAATTTTTTTGTTATTGTAAGTGTTATTTTCTTCCTAAATGTGCATAGGGTATACTGTATTGTGACATATTAATGGTCTAAGACCTCCTAAAAGCATTTAGTTGTTAGCCTACTTCATCAATCTTCTCGTCGTTCATATGAACTTTATTTATTATTTTATTTATTAATTTAAATACTTTGAGTACATATTAGATATACATGTACGAGTTGGTTAACACAGTGCAACGGTGACATTTGCAGTAAAATCTCAAAACATAAATTGACAGAGAAAGTAAATGTTTACATTATATTGAAACATATGTTTATATTTTCCAAAACAACTAACCACAGAGTTATGGGATCAGAAAAACATTAATCTGCAAAAAAATTTTATGTTTTAAATTAAGAAAATTAACATGTGTTATGGATGTGACAAAAAAAATCTTAGTTTACAGTATACAACATACTGTGTAGAAATTCTGTTAATTAAACTGCACAACTCAAAAGACACGATGCTAATCAAAAGGATAAGAGTTGTCTCACTATAGAACAAACATGATTGATTTTATTTTATTTTACAGTTTTGCATTTATAAGGAAAAAGCTTTGTTATGGATGTGACATCTCTTCGTTATGGATGTGACTGATGTGAAATTGCCACTTGTGTGACTTTTGAAAATCAGATATAATTGTTTGAAAACATTGACAGAAAAAAAAAAATATATATATATATATATATATATTGTTATTTTTTTAACCATACACAGATTCAAAGAGCACCACAGGTCAACAGTGAGATTGAATATCTACTATTAAATATCTACTATTCGAAAATATACAGACAAATGTAAAATACAGTAAAACACCCTAAATCTGCTGAAATGCGTTGATCTGATGGCAGTTGAGTTTGAAGCTGGATATTATTGGGAGATCGCTGACAGGAACAGTGACCAGCTCCGCCAGAGCACGTCTGAAGCTCATATGCAAGTTTATTTTACATTCTATGGCAGTAACACCATTGAGCCTCCAAAAAAATCCAAAAATTATAGTATAATGTTGGAAGTTAATTTTAATTCTCGCGGCCCTACTGCAGGATCACTGAGGCCCACTAGTGGGCTGCGGGCCACCGGTTGAGAATCGCTGCTCTAGAGTCCTGTTAGCTTAAGCATTGGTTTGGAGTGCTGTTCGAATGGCAGTTATTATTACACTTTATTTATGTGGAATTAATGGTGGTGTTAATTATGGAGCCTTTTCTGTTTTGATGTAGATGGACACCAGAACTGGTGAGGAAGGAGTTGATGGTTTAGAGGTGGACAGCAGAATCATTGGCCTCATCTATACAGCACGCATAAACACAAAGAAAGGGTAATTACTGTCAAAACTCTAAACTGGTGTGGAGTTTTGGTGATCAACTCTTTAAGTTCACTCTTTGTATGCTTCTTCAAAATTCATTTGACACTTAAAATTGCAACTGCAAAATGAAGGTTTTTGTCATCAGGCACTCAGGAGACAAGTGGAAGTCCCAAAAGTTTAAGAGCCCACCCTCATCTGCAGCTGTCCACGCTGAGGAGAATGCAGAAGGGGTTTGAACACTTTACACTTGCAGTATATGATCTCATTTCAGAGCAACGTTACAGTAATGTTTGTGTATGTCTGTTTTTGTGTAGAAGCCAGATGTAGTGAAAGTTTTGGATGAAGCTCTCATGAAAGCAACAGTAAATCTGAATCAACTTGATAAACTTCACCAGGTAAAATCAAATACCCGAACAGATGTCATTTATTTTACTTATTTGTTGTGTGCATATAATTATTTTTAAAACACTGTAGGTTTGTATGAAAATAAAATTGTCCATTTTGTTTAATAGAGACTTGTATGTGAAGAATATACATTCAGTGTGTGACATTGCTGACCTGTGATGCTTGTTTTGCACAGACTCTTGCCAGTGGTATTCATGGTCAGCTGAGGAAAGAGAGATCTCGAGTCATCAGAGAGATTGATGAGGCGGTAGATAAAGCAAAGAGCATTCTGCTGAAAAGGTAAAGACAAAATTATTGGAGGCATAAACTGAGTTAAAACATTGTTGTGGTGTTCTGTAGGTCACGGACAGTTTTCAGACTTATGATGTTTTTATTGTGCACTTTGTAGACGGTCTATGTTGGTGTCAACATTAAGCTCTGTGGACCTTCTCTTCTCGGGTGGTCAGATGGAGTGTAAGAGAATAGAGGAGAGAGTAAAGGAGTTGCGCACAGCCATTCAGAAAGCACGACATGTCCGTCAGGTTCCTTCTCTAGAGACCTACTGCGACCTAGACAAGGTAATGCTGTACTACTGTACTGTACAAATTCAGATGGTGTGAAAGTTTATCACTTTAGGTTAATAAATTTTAATTATAGGAAGGAAATACAAGTGACTAGCAAAATGATAGTAATAATTCAGGCAATGGTGCATTCAGGTTGTGCCAGAATTATCATTGTAGTGGGTTTTTGATTACAAATTTAACATGAAGGGTTTGCAAACCCACTTTTAAGAAAGCTTTTTTTTTTGGTGTGTTTGAGTTGCATTTTTATTATATCCACTGTTTCCAAGTGTGCTTTTTTTTAAAAAAATGTCATAATTTCAGAAAATGTCTTGCTATAGATGTGTATTGTGTAGATATGAAATAACATAAGAATGTATTTTACTGCAGTGCTTCCCACACATACATTTTACTTTTTTTTGTATCCGCTCAGTATAAACAAACATCCACAAGCAATTAAGTAGTGAAAAATCTTCTCTATTTTATCCGTTTCATATTTCTCGTTCTGTGTGTGAGAGACCTGTCAACACTTCCACAAACAGTCCCACGTGCTCTGCAGACCCGCACATTTTGTGTCCGGCTGGGGTTTTAAATCTACTAAAATGTCTTGGATTTTGCTTTTGTTTTGTAAGCTGTTCCTATTTTTATAAAGTTTTCTAACTGGTAAATCACATGAACTAGTGGTCTACTGTCATCTTCGAGGTGCGCGTTCGTGACTTAAGGAGGCGTGGCTTTGGACGGTGGGGGAGGGATTGTGTTTCAAAGATATTATGCTAACCGGTTAGCATTTTGGCAGATCACATACTACACCTTTAATGTAATCAAAATCATCTTAAAATGAAAAATGCGGTGTTAATGTGGTTTTAGTTTCTTGTACATTCTTCTCAAGGTTTGCTTCTTTTGAATTGTTTTAAGATTTTGGAGACATTGCACATTCCAGTGGATCTTAAATCGTATGACATGAGCTCTCTGACATTGCGTTCAGGACTCAGGTAGAGCAGCTTCTCCCAGCTCAAAAATGCAATTAACATAATTGCAAAATGACTATTTAACTATTTTTAAATGCATATAAGCTTAAAAGAAGAAAGTCATCGTGTGTTTTGTTTGTTTGTTTGTTTGTTTGTTGGCGTAGCTGCCATCTTCAGATGGATGGATTTACTGAAAGTGTAAAAGTCTTTTTAAAAATCACAGATACCGATGATAACTGGTAAGTGTTAATATAAGGCTCATCATTAAATGTTTTTTTTAAAGCTGGTGATGTTTTTTTTTATATAATTCAATTATGACAGTATTGTAGAGGAAGTTACAGTGGAGCCTTTCCAACATGTTGTGAAGAGCGGTGTTGAGATGTGGGACAATACCAGTCATTCTGTTCAGGGAAAAGCAGATGCCATTCCCAAAAACATAAACACACGCAGGTTCATGGAGAAAATGATGGAAGACACTTGTTCAGAGATGGTGGAAACACGTGTGAATGCAGGGCTTGGTAAAATATATTTATAATTGTGTTTTTTTTTATTTACTTTCTGTTTTTATAATGTGTTCAACATGATGAGATTATATATTTGTAGGACGCAGTTTGCCAGTTCATGAACCAAGGCGCATGGAACGGTACAACAAAGGCTATAGAAAACAACGCAGACCACAGTTTGAAAAGCCCACAAATCCACAGCCTAAATGTATGTCTGTGTGTATATATAAACACTGGCATCAAACGTTTAGAGTAATTATAATTTTTGTAAGAATGTTATTGTGTTTTGTAAAAGAAGAATCTTTCAACTATTATTTTTTTAAAACATTTAACATTTAATTTATCGAACATACAGTTGTACCAGTAATATTTGTTGTTATTATTATTATTATTATTATTAACTTGCTGTTTTGATAAGTTGTGAAGTTTAATTTATTCCTGTGATAGAAAAATCCAAACTTTTGATCTCCATTTGATTAATTTCTTTCTCTTTTTTTTGTAGTGGTGCAGTATGTTGTGACAACCCACATTGTAAACCCTGGACATTTCTATGTACGCTATCTGGCAGAACACAAGTTAGGCCAAAAGTTAAGCAAGAAGATTAGTGAATTCTGCTCAGGAGAACGTAGCTTCTTCACTTTCAGTGATGAAATTACAACAGGTTTGTGCACTTTATTACTCGATTTTAATTAACGATATACTAATGATGTACTGATATAATGATATATGATAGTCATTCAAAAATCTGTGGATGGTAAACTTTTTTTTATTTTACTCTTGCTCACAAACAATGTTGCCAGGTATAATTGATTTTTTTTTCAACCCAAAACCCGCCCAAACCCACAAAAATGTCCAAAATATTAGATTAATATTTTGTTTAATTTTAATTTATTAACTCATTTTCTTTTCGGCTTAGTCCCTTTATTCATCAGGGGTCGCCACAGCAAAATAAACCACTAACTTATCCAGCATATGTTTTACACAGTGGATTATTTTCCAACTGCAACCCAGTACTGGGAAACATCCATACATTAGGGTTGTGACGATGAGGAAATTTCCCCACTGGTTAATCGACATGTGACAACACCGGTAATACCGGTATCACCGTGGGGGTGGGCGTTTCCTCTTTTCCTCTTTTTTCTGCTTTTAAATATCTTATAAATGCATGCGTATTATACTTTCACTTTTAGTTTTTCGGGAATTGACAATTCGGCGTCAAACTACAAAAAAAATTACTGTTATTAAACACAGAACTTTTATTAACATAACAAAAAAAACAACAACAATGCTACAGGCTGAAAAAAACTGGAAATTGGAACCAAACAAATAACAACCATAGAACATATATTACTTAGCCTATGTTAGAATGTTTTTAAAATGAATAAGAAAATAAAATAGAAATATAAGTAAATAAATAGCACAAAGTTTAAATAAGATTAAACGAATGAACAAGAAACAAATATAAAAAACTTCCAAATGACATTAGGCTACAAAATTGACAGGTCGGACTCGTCAGTCTTAAAAAAAAAATTAAATAAACAAAAACACTGCATTTTTTTTTATTAACAGTGCAGTCTACATGGTCTTTGCCAGGAAACCCAACATGTTGACCATCTCTGATGGGATCTTGTGGGGCTCTCAAGCTCGTGCTGAACACTCTCGGATGCGCAGCATGTTGCGCACACGCAAAGATACTTTTTGGTTACCTTTGCCAACAGGGGGAACCTACTTTGATTGTTTTTTGTTGTCCTACCTGACTTCAATGTCTTTATGTATTAATTAGCCTAATGTATTATATATTAATAGCTTAGTCTTTATAAACAATCCATTTATAAAACACATTATTAACGAATCTATAGGTTACTGAAGAATAAACCCAATATGAAATATGATCCTTGCATAATGATCACAGCTAAACAAGCTAGCACTCAATTTATATATAAACTATAAATAAAAAAATGTAAGAAATTTTAAGTAATGGAACATTATGTAAAAAATCTAAAGACTACAGGCTAAATAAAAGTTCCTCATCAGAGCTGAACATCATTGTGCGGTCACAGAGAGCGTGTCAGTTTACAGCTTCTGTAAAGATCAGCCAACCTATACAGATCACACAATGTCAATAAACAAACACCATGTTAATGTATAAATATTTTGATAAGTATTGTTAATGGAACATTTATAACAACATGATCTTGCTTTTCGTTATATTGATGCCGGCTTTAAGCTCTCTCTCTCTCTCTCTCTCTCTCTCTCTCTCTCTCTCTCTCTCTCCACCAGCGGCAGTTAACGGGCCCACACAGCATACAGTGGCTCCACGGGACCAGTTTTATTTTTTGATTTGCGTGTTGTTCCTTTTTTAAAATGCCTTTTATTTTTAAAATCTCTCAAGTCAATATTGGCTATCGGGTAACATAATCTCCCTCAGAGATATTGGACTTCAGTAACGTGGTGCGCAGTAGCTATGACTTTTGGCCAACACTTCCCTGTAAGTTTACGTTGCAGTTTACACACTGCATAGATAGACTATAGGCCTACAGCTCTGGTGTGTTATGAATTGTGTGTTTTAAATGACAGCTACACATGCTACATTCAGTTTTTATTATACAATATACATTACAACTCAGTACACAGTAAAATATTATTTTTTGAATGGCTTGCCTATTGGCAGCGTATATAACCGTTACGCTTAAATAGGCTAGGCATATTTTCATTAATATTAAAGCACATGAATACAAACTAGCCACCTTTAGATTTTTTTTCGTTTTCATATATTTTTTATCAAACGAAAAATGCAATGAATTGTTTATTTTGGTTTTCATTTTATTTTAATTAATATAATTATTAGGCGACTTGACTTGTGTGGCTTCTATCGATGGATGACAGCGAGAGAGAGATGAGATCAGACCTCAGATTTGATGTGTGGATCATATTTTTATGGCCGCACGTCACATTTACTTTACTGCAAGTTTTTAATATTGGCTCATCTAAATTAACTTTTCATTAGATTAAAAGCCGAAATATTGCCATACAGACAGCAACTTTCGTTTTTTTGAAGACTGAGACATCAGTTACGATGCACACACACAGGATACAGTCTTGTCTGCCTTTTCATTATTGATTTTTTTTTACATTAAACTCATAATAATCAAGTGCACAAAAGAACAGATGAACTTCGGAAAAAGTGATCACTGCGGTTGCCATGAGGTTGCTTTGTTTCTCTGCAGTTGGGTTGTCCGTGGCGCTGCAATCACTTTTAGTTTAATAAAAAATAAGATTATTTATTACTAAACACTGTGAGATGATGGTCGCGGGATTTTTTTTAAATGAGTCGCTTTTGCTTTGCGTTTTGACTCTAAATCGTCCGCCATTCTTTTTCTGTAAATACAACTCATCTCGTTCTCCTCACATGATAAATGAAATATGAAGCATTGTAGCTATGTTCAGATTTTAACTACAGCCTACTGCATGCTATCGTCTTAAGTAAATTATTTGGAATTATATTTTCCATTTAATTCAAATAAATATTCGTCTTAAAACCGGTAACACCGTCTATCGTGGCAAGCCTACCATACATCCATACTCATTCATACACATGGACCACGGCCAATTTAGCTTACCCAATTCACATGTACCATATGTCTTTGGACTGTGGGGGAAATCGGAGCACCTGGAGGAAACCCACGCCAACACGGGGAGAACATGCAAACACCACACAGAAATGTTAACTGACCCAGCCGGTGCTCGGACCAGCGACCTTCTTGCTGTGAGGTGACATCGCTACCCACTGCGCCACCATGTCGCTCCTAAATTAAATTTATTTTAATCTAAATTAACCTAGTTACTTTAACTGTCATAATTAACCATACAGCAGCCAACACCAGCTATCACTGAACCACAACATAACCGGATCACATCGTAGACATTGCCCCCCTCTCACCCACACACTGCACTTATTGTTGTGTAGATTACACTACCTATTAGAGTATATTTTACTTTCGAAATGGGTTATAAATTCATTCTATTTGATGTTTTAAATTCTTTTGAACATAATTAGGTGCTGCCTGTCAGTCAAACAAGGCTTCTATGTTTGTTCTTGCTGTCAATTGACCCTTCGCTAAGCCCTGTCCTCCTTAGTTAATGTTGTTACCCCTGTCAAGCTTTCGTGCCTGGCACGTCTATAACAATATGTATGTGCCCGTGTCTGACATTCCCAGATACATAATTAGTCATTTTTGGCCGCGAACAGGTAAGATATCTGAGAAAGCTAGACAAAAAAGGACTGCAGTATGTATTGTAGGTGTATATTCACGACTTATTACGCAACCGATTAGAAAATAATTTATTCAAAATTTAAGCTAGGTTAGCCTAGCCGCCTCATACACTGACCAACAGCTTAGTTAATGCACAGCAGGAGAGGTGACATATTTAAAAATAATCTTATAATAAATTAAACCGCAATTTCTCTTTTTTTAGCCAAAAAAGCCTGATAGATTAATTGTTGTACAATGAAATATAGCGTTACTAACCGACGAGGAAACACGCATGGACAGTGCTTCTACATAATTTATAGAGAAAAAAAAGGCTAGAAAGGGTAAATTGATGGATTTGTGCCAAATATTAGCATCATTGACCCATAACAATGTACTGTACCTATAACTGTTAGGTTTGTGTGCTTTTTATCCAGTTTCTATTCTAATTTGCAGTGGGAAAAATAAATTAATTGAAATGTAAATCAAAGTATAAATACCAGAAGTGAACAAATAAGATTTTCACTACCAGCAAATATTAATCCCACACCAAATATAAAAGCAGACACTCGCCCGCAATAACGTCGTGACCAATGACTAAATCTCTAAAAGACAGATGAAAACGTTGGTGAATAGTAGCTCTGACATGGACATGAGGGATATAAATTACTGAAATACAGCTGCAGGTGAAGTATAATAAGTGATCCCAAGTGCTTAATTTGTGATCACATCTCTGTTTTGTTCTGTTGATATGTAATTTCAAATATTCGTAGCTTGAAACAGATGGAAATATGACTGGATTGTGCTCGCTCTTATACCTATTGTGAGGGCTTAAATGAAGCAGTGCTCATAATATGGAGTGAAAACAAAGAAAAAGACAGCTGTGAAACATGAACTGCTTTGTATTTTTTTTAGGAAACACAGTTTAGATCTTTTTAGGGTTAGAGGTGTGTGAGTTATTGCCGTCTATGACTGAATGTGTCAGGAATATTGAAAACAAAACCAACTTAACCCCGCTCTTTTAGCGCCCCTAACACAGCTTGATCTACGCTGGCATTTCTCCCCTTGGGTTTTAGGTTTTAGGAAGGGAAAAAATTCCACCACCCCGTCTAAACTTTTAGGATACCGGGTATCAGATTTGCATAGAAATGTAAGCACCTTCACTTTCATAGTGGATTCATTTATTAGGTCCTTGCTGAAGCTATATCTTAGTAGCCATCTAGTATGGCTATGTAGTGTATGTGCAGTCAAAAATCTACAATACAGGAAACTGCAGTTGTAGCTGTTGCTCAGTGTATTTTTATCACATCTGAAATGTTGCATGTCAGTTCATAAATTTTCATAATGTGTGTTTTGCTAATGAAATGTACAGTTGTTGGTTATATTTGTATAAATGTAACCACCATGCAGCTTCATAAAATATTTTAAAAGAAGTACTTGCAGTCTGATTGTGTGCATGCATATGTGTTCACAGGCTCTTTGCTGTTTATCAATTGGAAGGATGATATGTGGTGTAGGGTGAAAGTGGCCGAGCTCTTCCAGAAAGAGTGTTTCCAGAGTGTGACCAAATGTCTAGCTTCAGAAGTCTCCCGTCTGTGCGTTTACTTCTTGGACTATGGCTTCTCTAAGGGCCTCTCTATCCCAAGGTGAGATTTAGCACTGTAAAACAATTAGTTGCTTAACATGTTAGGCCTGAGTGTCATCTCTGCTTTAAAAATGTGTTAAACCTAAACCTGAATCTATAGAACGTGACAAGCATCGATCCACGTGTGTCCTTTGCTCATGTTTTGCTTGACATTAATTGCATTATATTCTGGAATATATGATGACTGAAATTCACCTGTCTACTCATGTGTTCTTTTTGTGTATCTCAGCGATGGAGGTTTAAGTGGGCTGAATGAGTGTCTGCGAAGGCCTGATGGTGTTACTCTGATTGAAATGGCTAACTGGGCTCCTCTTGCCATCAAATGTTGCCTTAAAGATATCATACCTGCAGACCTGGTAAGAAATGTTGATATTTATTATCTGTAAAGGTCTTTGCACACTGAAGTCCGAAATTTTTGTATGCATCTTTTTTAGAATTAGAATTAGAATCAGTTTTCTTGCCAAGTGTGCTTCACACACACAAGGAATCAGTTCTTGAAGTGTAGGAAGGGTAGTGCCAGTGATTTGTTCAGCAGTCCGGACTATTCGCTGTAGTCTACGGAGGTCGGTTTTGGCAGCTGAGCTGAACCAGATGGTGATTGAAGTGCAGAGGATGGATTGGATGACAGCTGACTAGAAGTGTACGAGCAGCTCCTGTGGCAGATTGAACTTCCTCAGCTGACGAAGGAAGTACAGTCTCTGCTGGGCTTTCTTTACAATAGAGTCTGTGTGAATGTCTAGCTTCAGATCCTAAGAGATGGTGGTGCCCAGGAACCTAAATGACTCGACTGCAGCCACAGTGCTGTTCATGATGGTGAGTGGGGGGGAGTGCAGGGGGGGTTCGCCTAAAGTCCACTATCATCTCCACTGTTTTGAGCGTGTTCAGCTCTAGGTTGTTGTATCTGCACCATAAAGCCAGCCGCTCCACCTCCTGTCTGTATGCAGACTCGTCGCCGTTTCGGATGAGGCCGATAACAGTAGTGTCATCCGCAAACTTCCAAGAGCTTAATGGAGGGGTCTTTTGCGGTGCAGTCGTTTGTGTACAGGGAGAAGAGCAGTGGGGGGAGAACACATCCCTGGGGGGCACCAGTGCTGATGGTGCGGCTGTCGGATGTGATTTTACCCATTCTGACTAGCTGTTGTCTATCTGTCAGAAAGCTGGTGATCCATTGACAGACAGAGCTAGGGACAGACAGCTGGGTCAGTTTGTTCTCGAGCAGTGATGGGACGATGGTGTTAAAGGCAGAACTGAAGTCCACAAACAGTACCCTTGCGTAGTTCCCTGGTTTGTCCAGATGTTCTAGGATATTATGCAGTCCCATGTTGACTGCATCATCCACAGACCGGTTTGCTCTATAGGCAAACTGCAGGGGGTCCAGCAAAGGTCCAGTGATGTCCTTCAGATAAGCTAGCACCAGTCTTTCGAATGACTTCATGGCCACAGATGTTAAGGGAACAGGTCTGTAGTCATTGAGTCCTGTGATCTTTGGTTTCTTTGGTATTGGGATGATGGTGGAGCATTTGAAGCAGGATGGAACTTTGCGCTGTTCCAGTGATCTGTTGAAGATCTGTGTGAAAATGGGAGCCAGTTGGTCCGCACAAGTTCTCAGACAGGCTGGTGAAACACCGTCTGGACCTGGTGCTTTTCATCTCCTCTGTTTAGTGAAGATCTGACGCACATTATCCTCACTGATCTGAAGTGCCGGGGTAAAGAAGGAGATGGCTGGAGGTGTTGATTGGCTGTTTACTGAGGATCTGATGCCCATTATCCTCACTGATCTGAAGTGCCGGGGTGGAGAAGGAGATGGCTGGAGGTGTTGATGGCTGTGTAGGGAGATGGTCTGGGTGGGTGTGAGGTGTCTGGTCAGAGGTGTCAAATCTACAATAGAAAATATTCAGCTCGTTTGCAAGATGTTTGTTGCTATCGATTCTGGGGGATGGCGTTTTATAATTCGTGATGTCTTTCAGGCCTTTCCACACTGATGCAGGGTTGTTGGCAGAAAACTGGTTTTGCAGCTTTTTGGCATAGCTCTTCTTGGCCACACCAATCTCCTTTGTCAGTGTGTTCCTGGCCTGATTGTATAAAATCCTGTCCCCGCGGTGCATAAAACGACTTAAAGTTAATGAAAAGCACTTTCACATCAGGACAGCACATCTTCTTTAACACAGTTACATCCGTACACCACCTCCTGTTGATGTAAAAGCATGTCCCACCACCGCGCGTTTCGCCCGTTGACTCCGTATCGCGATCTGCTATGTACAGCTGAAAGTCCGGTAAGTGTAATGCGCTGTCCGGAATGGCTTCGTTCAGTCAGGTTTCTGTGAAACACAGCGCAGCAGAGTTGTTAAAGTTCTTGTTTTTGCGTGAGAGCAGAAGTAGTTCGTCCATTTTGCTAGGAAGAGAGCGGAGATTCGCTAGATGGATGCTAGGCAGCGCCGTTCTAAAGTCGCGCTGTCTCAGCCTGACGAGCGCGCCGGCTCTTCTTCCACACCTGTGGGTCTTGTATTTCTTCCACAAAACAGCTGCTCCGCCAATGACAATGTTCCGCAAAACGCCAGAGAAATCAAAATCCAGTTGGTGATTAGTTGGTGTGCACTGCCGAATGTTCAGCAGCTCGTCCCTGGTATGTGTTTGATAAACATAAAACAGGACAGACTAACAGAAATAGTGCAAACACTGGAGAGCTCCACACCGAGGCAGCCATCCGCGGCGCCATCCTGAGAGTTTTTGTATTCGTATGCAAAAAATTTGTCACATAAACAAATCTTGCACACTGAGTTAGATGCGTATTAATTAATCCATTACAAAAAAACGCAAAACAATTCATTGTCAGTTCAAGCTGTTATACTTTGTTCTCCTCTCTTCTTAAAAGTAGAAAAAGAAAGAGGAATATTCTCCATATTGTGTTCATCCAAAACTGCATTGATGAAGGAGAGTTCAGCTCATTATCAAAGAGCTGCGCTGGACTATCCGGAAATGCAAAGTTTATTTCAGGAAATCAGTGGAAATTTGTTATATTGCTTGTAATACACACATTCTCATACGTAAACAAATCCTCAACAGAGACTGGCAGTACCTATAGACATTATAATAGATGGCAGCCGCGTTGACGTGTCGAAGCAACAGACTGAAAGCGGACCATGCTTTCTATTATAATGTCTATGAGCAGTAGGTCAAATGTATAGACACACACATACCAAACAGCACCAGGGCAGAGGTGCGTTAGTCACTGAATCCAGCATATAGGTGTTCTCAACTCTCTGCCACATTGTCTTTATTTTATGCGTTGTGTTTGTCATAAGATTATGATGACAGCATTCTATATTTAGCTTTCCACTTGTATTGTGGCTCTGAACTGTGAAAACACCTCTCAAACTGCTTTTTCGAATGCGAAAAGTGGAAAAATTTGTACCTTGTTTGAATTTTTTTAATGAAGGACAAAAGTTTCAGAGGCAGTGTGTACTTTTCACTCAACGTGAGGTCGATTATTTTTTTACATGCAATAAATGCAGACAAAAATGTCGGATTCAGCCAGTGTGCAATAACCTTTTATCTGACTACATAAGCAGTTATTGGACTATAGTTGACTGTAAAAGTTCAATTAAATCACATTTCAGCTGGAGAAACTTTTTTATTTGTATAAAGAAAGAGCATGACTGCCATCTAGTGGTGCAAAAAGAAATTATCTATCCATCCATCCGTCCATCCATCCATCCATCCATCCACCCACCCACCCACCCCTGTTTTATGGATGTTACTGCAGAATATGAATCAGTGTCTGGTTTGGAAAGTGTCAGGTTATTTGTGGTTTTTTTTTGTCAGGTGAAAGGGTGGAGTTCAGAAGCAAGCGATGAGATGAGAAATGTGCTGCGCAATGAGACTGCAGAGATGCAGGTGTTTGGTGAGGATGGAGATGCACTGTTAGTGGATCTGAAGAAAACCTCAATGGCGGATCTCAAAAAAAACTCAATGGTGTCTCTGCGTGAGCACCTGGTGTTCATGGAGCTGGCCAGGTGTGCATTAGTCCTATTTGGAGCTGGCAAATACATCCATACTTCACATGCCAGTTAAATTTTTTTGTTTTTGTTTGGTTAACTAAAAACTGACTATATGAAATGTGTGTGCAGATTCTACTGTCCCGTAATAACCACTGGCAGTGCACCCCTGCTCTTCTACCCTTCAGTCCAGCCCTCACTCAATGTAGAGGTCAATGCTATGGTTTCTTATGTTAACACACCATCAGATTTCTATGTACAACTAGTAAGTATTAATAAAACTTATTATTATTATTATTATTATTATTATTATAATTATGAATATATATTATATAAACAACAGAAAGAGATTTACACACTCTTGATGAATGCAGGTTGAAAGTACAGAGTACCCGCTGTTGCACTCGAAGCTTCAGGACTGTTACAACCAGCCCAAGTCAAACAACGAGTGCCAGGTCTACTGCCCTTCTCTCTCACAGGCCTGTGTTGCTTTCCATGACCAAGAATGGTTCAGGGTTCAGGTCACAGGTGCGTTGATGTGTGTATGCAGACTATCAAACTTTTCCAACAAAAAATAAAAGACAGTTAAGGATTAAACAATATGTTTATACCTCAGGGTTCCCTGGTGGCCGAATGGTAGAGGTTCGGTTTGTGGACTTCGGCTACAAAAAGACTCTCTCTGTGAAAGATCTAAGACATATAAAAGATGAGTTCTTTGTTCTGCCAGAAATGGTATGTTTGAAGTTCATTGTACAGCGATTTTTAGTTTTATATCCAAAATTTTGCACAATAGAATCTCATATTGTGTCAATCACATTTACACACTCAACTTTTGTCTGTCATAAAAAAAAATCAATCAGAAGATTTCTCTATTGAAGCCTATCAAACACAAATGAGATTTCAACATACTTCTAATAAGTAACATAAGGAAACCTGTTCTTTCTATTTTGTTTCTAGGCCTTGTGGTGCAGCCTGAACGATGTGATCAGTTCTCAGGAAACATGGGCTAATGAAGCCTGTAAATGCTTTAAAGAACTCGTGGAGGGCAAACTTACAACTGTTGTGGCTAAAAGTAAATTTACACCAACATGCATTAATGCACACAGAGATCTGAAACAGATCAGTGCTTTTAAACATATATGCTAGTTACTAGGGCTGCACGATATTGGAAAAAACGGACATTGCAATATTTTTTTGTTATGCTATTTATATTGTGATTATGAATATAATTTCACAAGATAACTTTAGTAACTATTCATAAAGAATTTATCAAATTCCTTTGATTGGGATTTTGTAGGAGAATTCATCTGCATAAAATATACAAAATTACCCAAAAAACTAATTAAAGCATGGATGAAAACAATAGCACAATGATAGAAATTAAATAAACAGCACTTTATGGATTTTGGTGGTGCATTAGGGTACAGAAAATCAATAATCAAATGTAAAATAACTCTTAAGAATGGAGTCTTTATTATATAAATAAACCCATTTCATTTTGTGTTAAAGTGGCAGACTAAATAGTTTAAGTAGCTTAAGTTCACTTAAAATCTTAGTCACAGTCCTTGAAAACACATCAAAAATATTTCACACCATTATATTGGGGTTAAACTTTGCAATTACTGGTTAATTATAACTTGACATTGCAATTTGTCTATTGCGAATTCAAACATTGCGATATTGATGCTGAAACAATATATTGTGCAGCCCTACTAGTTACAATCCTGTCTTTTTTGCATCCAATTTGTCATAACATTGTGTTATACTGTTTATTTTAACTTGTATCACTCAAATTTATTCAGACAATGTACCGAGCTCCAAACCAGTGCCTGTGTGTCTGTTTGAGATCAGTGATGATTGTACTGGAGCTAGTTATGGAGATGATCTGGTCAAAAACGGTTATGCAGTTTACAATAAAGAGTAAGTCATCTGAAATTTATTTTTATCTTTTAACTTTTTTTTTACTTTCTTTATCCACAAGTGGTAATGTATCTTAGGCTTCACATAATTGAAATTTAAAAGCTGAACTATAATATTAAAGCGACAGTCTTCAATAACGAGATGTGCTTTCTATATAACAATATTTGAATAAATTAAATTCAGTTGTCTTTGTGGTTTACCTACAATTGCACTAGCAATATTAACTTAATTTATTGGCAATAGTCCATATGAGATAGTCATGTTAAACCTTACAACACTCTGAACCAAATTCTTATATACCTTCTCCAAAAAGTTCTCCCAATATGGCCTAATATCTTATTAAAACCACCTAATAACATAAAATCTCTGCTAAGCTGTGAAGTCCATGTCATCCCATGTTTATTTCCTCCTGTTTTATCAGGACCCAGGATAAAGATGCCCAGCTTATAGAGACTGCCGCGTGGGACCCTCCATTTGAAGAGGAAGCTCTACCTGTTGTGATGACTCCCTCTTCTTCTGCTTCTGAAGAGCTGAAGCCCAGCCTGAGTCTGCCGAGCTGTCTCAAAGACATCCGAGTTCGTGTGACACACGTCACTTCCCCTGGAAACATCTGTGTGCAGCTGCTGCAATTTGACAACCAGCTGAAGAGGTTTCTGATTCTCTCAATCTATACTGTTTATCAAAGTACTAAAAGTGCAGCTTTACATGACAGGTTGATGGTGTCTAATCCCAGTCATCAAGTGTGTTTGATGTTGTAACACGATGTTTGCAGAATCCACGACACACTGAAGAATCTCTTCTCCAAGTCTGATCCACAAGAGATGCAATGGGAAGCAGAGATGTATTGTGCTGTCAACAACACTGGGGTTTGGGAAAGAGGACAAGTGTGTAGTGTGTCTACTAGTGGTGTTGCAGAGGTATTCGTTCACACAGTTTCATAGTTGAATAAGCCTGCAAACAGGGGGCTTTGCTGCTCATTTAATAATTTGTGTTTTTATAGGTTTTGCGTTGTGACTTTGGTAATAAAGTCAAACTCCATGCGGACAACCTCAGACCCCTCCATCCTGATGTGATTGGATCTTTCTTGCTGGAATGTAACCTCAGTGGTGTGAGGTAATTGTGATAGTAGACCTTTTTTCTCTATTGTCATGGTTTGGAAAGAAAGAGAAAAATAAACATTAAAAACACAAAATGTAATGTTTCTTTACACTTTCTCTACTGTAATTGCTCATAGTATTTGAACTCCTTTTGTGGGAACCAAGACTAGTGTGTTGTGCAGATGATTCACAATAATATTTATTCTACTGGCCTCACTGTGCTCCTTCAGCTCTTGGCCAACCTTATCATAGGACTCATTCTCATGTAGGGGAGAAAATGTAAAGCTCAATTTCTCAACATTGACATGAATATTTTTTTACATTTTTACAATTTTTACTTTTCTTTCTTCCTTGACACGCTTCTTTTTCTTCTTTTTGTCTTCAACTGTCAGGCCTGCTGGCGGTCGTTCAACATGGACTGCCACAGCATGTGACTTTATCTCTCACTACTTGACTGGTGCAATGGCTTTAATGGCTATAAAGGTCAGAATGAATGTAATTTGAGTTCTAAAACTTGAACCATGAGAAAAGTTAGCTATTCCTGTCTCTGAGTGTCAGTGTTTATTTTTCTCAGGAGCCTTCCACCAGACCAGTGCTGGTTTCTTTGTTTTGCTCCAATCGGGCTGGTCAAAATGTGAGTTTTGCAGATTTCCTCATCAGTGAAGGACTTGCTCTGAAGGAAAGAAAGTAAGACAAATATGCCTTTCTTAAAGCAATGTGCTAATGTCAGGCCCACTGTATACTCAATGAAACAATGTTCCTAGGGCTGAGGTGGTCTTTTCAGAAGAAAGTGTATTGATTACAGAGCCACAGCCGGTCATAAGTCCAACACAGACTCCACCCACACCCAGTCGCCGCATCAACCCACCGCCAGAGAGGGTGAAGACACACTCGTACCCTCCTCCAGAGCTGCCGCCCTGTGGACACATTCTCATGAGCATCTCTGCTGTCTCAGAACAGGGTGTCATTTATGCAATGACGCATCAAGCAGGTGTGTGCAGTTTTATTTCATCGTGTAAAAATGACTTCAGTTCAGACCATATTTAACCTGATATTAACTCTTATGTGACCAGTTGTGTTCGGATTTTATCTAGACCTTTCCATATTTTATCATTTTGTAACACTTTCATTGGAATCCTATGTACAATTGTATACAGGTGTCATGATACACTTGTTCATTTTGAACCATGGTTTAATTCATAATGAATTCAGCATGGTTATTAGGAAAATAACCCTAAAAAAAAATCACTTTACTTCAGTCAGGCATATGCTGGAATAGCTTGTTGCAATATGGCTAGAAACATGCTTAGGGTGTGTGTTCACGGTTGCATTTTTGCACAGCTGAAAACGCTAGCACTATTTCAAGCAGATCTGTGCTGTTTAGTGAAACAGTGGAAACTTAGTAAAAACACACCGATTTCCAGATAAAAGGTATTTTCTTTGCATGTGTTTATAACTAGTACAATATTACATTTTTTTTATAAGGAGCTGTTTTTGTTTTATATACTACTAAGACACCCCAGAAGAGGGGTACAGTATAGCTCCATTATTGTTCAAAGTAAAGAACATGCTTGTATTTATTTATTTATAAAAGCATGATATGCATAGATGCATTTCTTTTTGCTGTATTAAAAACGTGCCATATGACACCACTGTGCCATATCGAAGGCTGCATTTACACTGCAGATCTTGATGGCCAATTCCGATTTTGTTACTATCCGATTTTTTTTTTTTTTTTTTTTTTTTTTTTGGAGGACTGGCTTACATCATCTTTTAAAAGGGACTCATATCCGATTTTATAATGACTCATATAAGTTGTTTGACTATAGTTTATGACAGAAGAGTTCTGGTTTGGCCCACTTTTTTTTTTTTAACCAGTAGGCATATTAATGCAATGTCCAAGGCGTGATTTATGTGCATGATGTATGAAACAGTTTTATATTAGTTTGTTTTGGTTACAAGGCAGATGTTTCTCTCTCAGATGTTTTATTGGCATGACAAATGTTACAAATGTATTGCCAAAGCAGTTCTAAAGTTTACATAAAAAGTAACATGCATATGTTATGTAGTAGAAAAAGGAGATATTTATATATAATAATTAAATTAAATATCAACAATACATCATATTATTCAATATATCACATTATTATTCAACAAATCATATTATTATTCAACATATCATATTATTCGTACAAATCAATACAAAAATAATAATAAATCAGAATAAACTGAACATTTAGTGTGTGTGTGTTTGCAAGCACATCACTGTTGAAAAATGTTTTTATTGGTCTCCTCTCTCTTTTTGTGACAGGTGTTAATGTATTGCGCGGCTGGAAGAACAGTCAGTTTTTTTTCCCCTAGTAAATATTGAAGCTGTGTTTTATTGTCTAACTCAGAGAATTGTGGGTAAATGTTCTGTAGTTTGGGGTAGAATGTTTCTCTGATGTGCTGATAGTTTGTGCAGCGGGTGAGGAAGTGCTCCTCCGTCTCCACCTCTGCCTGGGCACAGTGTGGGCAGATGCGGCCCTCTCTAGGTTGCCAGTTCTGTCTGTATCGGCCCGTCTCTACAGTCAGACTGTGAGCACTCGGTCTGTATAAGGTCATTGTTGTTCTTAATTTACTGTCCTTTACTGCACTCAGATATGTTGCTGTGGTATAATCTATATTAAGGTCTAAATAATATTGAAGTTTACTTTGTTTTGCGGCTGCTTCATTCCAGTAAATCAGATACTCTTTTCGTGCATTTATCATCTGATTGGGCTTAATTTTGTAGATGAGCATGTTCGTGTCCTGATGCTGCCTGCTGTTAGTCATATTTGTTGTGTTGGTTTGTGTTTGCAGTTTCAGGACCATCTAAATCAGGGGGCTTTTTTCAATGTCCATTTTTTGGTTTTTGAGGGCTTTAAAATGATAAGAGTTGGGGTCACTCATTTTTATTTACTCATTTCCAAAATTTGATGGCTTGTTTCCCAATACACAAGAGTAGAGGATTGTGGCCTAATTCTGCTCTGCATGCATTGCTGGATGTGTTCCTCTGTACCCTGAGGATGCTCCTGCAGAACTCTGCATGTAGGCTTTCAATTGGATTCTTTTCCCATTTATCAAACTCATGACTAAGGAGAGGACCCCACAGTTCACTCTCGTATAGCACTATAGGCTCAATCACTGACTGGAAAATTTTGAGCCAGATTCGAACTGGAATTTCTATGTGTGTTGATTTTTAATGGCGTAAAAGGCCCTTCTCGCTTTCTCTTTTAGTTCATTCACAGCTAAATTTAGTTTTCCATCAGCACTTATTTTCAACCCAAGGTATGTGTAGCTAGTGGCAGGTTAAATTCTTGCCATATCAAGGGTGAAACTGTGTTTCTTTTCCTGACTTCTGAGTTTTTTCTGGAATATTTGGGTTTTGGTTTTCTTTGGGTTAATGGTAAGGGCCCAGGTCTGACAGAAGCTGTGCAGGATATCCAGCTGCTGCTGTAGACCCTCTTCTGTTGGCGACAGCAGCCCCAGATCATCTGCAAACAGCAGGAACTTTACACTGGAGTCGTATAGTGTTGAGATCCAGCGTATCTGCTCACTTTCTCTCTCTCTCTCTCTCTCTCTCTCTCTCTCTCTCTCTCTTGTTGACATGCTTAAATACTTCTGCTACACGACAATATAAAATTTTTTTTAGTCCTCGTGTATGAGATTTAAGGTTTGGTACTCTGCTGAAGTCTGTTCCAAAATGAAAGCATAATTTGCTAGTTTTTTATGATTCGCGACTCACCTTGCCAGGTTAAAATCCGATCTACCTGCAGACATGAGGGCACAGATCCGATTCATATCGAATTTTTTTCCACATATGAACAAGGCCTGAATCTGATTTAAGTAAATCAGAATCCATGTAAATTCTACCTGCTTACATGTTCATGGCCATATCCGATCTGTGCCACATGGGAGAAAAAAAATTGGAATTGAGTTACTTGAACCATGCAGTGTAAATGCAGCCTAATAGAGCTGTAAATTTTGGTAACCGTTTTATCCATACTATTTAATGTTTTTTGTATTTAACAATTATAAATAATCCTATCAGATGCATTTTCGTCTACCTCTGAAAGTTATCATATACTAACCATTTTCATTTGAAATGAGTAACATTGGCACTTTAATGTTATGAATACTGAAAAGCTGTTTTTGTCCTCTTTAAAATTCCAAGTACTCATTTTCTCTTTTGTGTTTAGTGTGTGAGTTTGATCGCTTACGAGAACGTCTGCAACAGCACATTAAAACCCTCCCGAGACAGAAGAACTACAACTGGAAAGGAGTTTTGGGCTGTGCTGTTATGGGAACAGACATGTTCTGGTACAGAGGTCAGGTGCAAGAGGTTATTGGAGGACATGTTAAGGTCAGTGAGATTTCATTGCATTATTCAAGTCAATTATTTAAGAATTTTACATAATCTGTTTATTAAGTGTTCTGACCAGATTTAATTGTTTGTACACCCTGGGTGATTTTTATTTCTACCAGTTTGTGATATAATGCTTACAGGTCCGATATGTGGATCAGGGACTGGTAGAGAGTATTCCTGTTTGTCACGTGTACCCGATGGTTCTCTGTGAGGATGTGCCACAGCTCTGTGTGCCTTGTCAGATAAATGGAGTCTCACCGGTGTGTTAAAATTGTATTTGATAATATGCAATGTAAACTGAGCAACAAGATGTGCACTTTAATACTGGGATTTCCAAACTATGACCAACACCACTATGATTTTTGTCATTGGCCTTAATAATCCAGCTATCAAGCTACTAAACTCTTTCAATACAGGGAGTGCAGAATTATTAGGCAAGTTGTATTTTTGAGGATTCATTTTATTATTGAACAACAACCATGTTCTCAATGAACCCAAAAATCTCATTAATATCAAAGCTGAATATTTTTAGAAGTTGTTTTTAGTTTTAGCTATTTTAGGAGGATATCTGTGTGTGCAGGTGACTATTACTGTGCATAATTATTAGGCAACTTAACAAAAAACAAATATATACCCATTTCAATTATTTATTTTCACCAGTGAAACCAATATAACATCTCAACATTCACAAATATACATTTCTGACATTCAAAAACAAATCAGTGACCAATATAGCCACCTTTCTTTGCAAGGACACTCAAAAGCCTGCCAATCCATGGATTCTGTCAGTGTTTTGATCTGTTCACCATCAACACTGTTCAAAGAGGTGTACTGTTTTCCCTCCTTGTAAATCTCACATTTGATGATGGACAACAGGTTCTCTATGGGGTTCAGAGCAGGTGAATAAGGAGGCCATGTCATTAGTTTTTCTTCTTTTAGACCCTTTCTTGCCAGCCACGCTGTGGAGTACTTGGGACACGTGTGATGGAGCACTGTCCTGCATGAACATCATGTTTTTCTTAATGGATTCAGATTCTTCCTGTACCTTTTTTCTGCACTCCCTGTATAAACTCTAGTGTTATTATATGTCTCAATATAAGACATATAATAACACATTTATATATTTTTTTAAATAAAGATTCATGATCAACTGGCACCCAAGTAATCATTTAGATATCTTTTTAAATATTTATTTTGGTTATTGTATTTGATCTAATATTTTTGAGATTTCTGCCTTTTGCAGTATATGGCAATTTTTGTATTTCAGCCCGATATCTATATAAATAAAATATATAAAATAAAAAATGAAATGAAATTTAGAAAGAAAATGATTCATGCTTCAGAAACATGTCAATAAGCTGCATATTTGTAGTATTCAGTGTTTTTATTTTAATTAAAATGGTCACAAATGCAAAAAAAATAATAATGCTCATATAAAGAGAATTATATATTTATATTATAAAGAAATATGACACATATATATATATATATATATATAATGAGAGATTTAGTCATTATGGTGTTCCCTGTTTAGCAATTTTGCAAAAAAAAAAAAAAAAAAATTATTGTGGGTTTTTAGACAACCAGTGAATGTGGCTTTAGTGATTATAAAAAAAGGGCTTCATTTTCACTGTGTGTGCTCACTGTGTGAATACTGCAAAAATGTATTGGTGTTGAAAATAAATGTATGCATATGATTGAATTGTCAAAATTTTAGCAAGTAATCAGGTTTTAACTGTTATAGATTGGCAAAGGATGGCAGTGGGACGCAGTGGTGCTAATGAAGGAGTTGTTACTTGGACGTTCAGTCAATGTCCAAATTATGGTACAGTGAATTTACACATACTTCTTAACATCAACAGTACTTCATGTTTCAGCAGAACCTACTAAAGTAAACCTGTTGTTTTTCAGGAACACCCAGAGGATCCATGTGGCTGTGTTATGGTGGAGATAATGGTGGATGGCATGGCACTTAGCAAGATAATGGTTCACCATCAATATGCCACGTTTGACCCTCCCATAGGCAGCCAGGTGGTCTGAAAAGTGCAGATTAGCAATAAAGGCGAGGTGTATTTTTTGCGTGAGTTGTAGATATTGATGCTGTGTTTCTGTGCAGGATTATGTGGTTAAGCCTCCTTTGCCAGATTTAGATGACTGGGATCTAAACACAGAGGTAGATAGTTCCTGTATCTTTGGTGAAATACATTTATTAGCTGTCAAAGGTTTGTCAGAGCTGGTGTAGTAACAGTATAGTTTGTTTTTAGGGCTTGGAGGAGCAACCACCTGTTCTAGGGGTCTTTAAAGAGCTCCATATTCCTAAAGAAAGGAAACAATTCCCCGCCAAGGTCAAGCATATCCGCACGCCCAATGAGGTATGTGGTTAGTTTCACCATCAAATGTTTGGTCTGGTTTAGTCATGTAAAAAAACTCCCCTCATGAAGTAATTCAAATCTCAATTGAATTAATGGTTAATTTCTTTTGTTCAGTCCAAAAGGGGCAAAGCCCCAATAATACATCTGTCTATTACATAATCACCACAGATCAGTGGTAGCCATTTACCAAACAGAGCAAACTTTTTCCAGAAAGATCTTTTTGGAAAATGAAACATTCAAAATGACTTTTTTCTTATTATTTGAAATAATGCCATAGTCTCTTCTTTTATTTCACTTGAAGTATATTGTGTCCTGTATTGTCACTTATTACTGTATATATTACTATTGTGTGTCTTTGCAGGTGTTCCTGTGTGTCCTGGACAAGAGTCTGTGCAAACTGGAGCAGGATGAGAGTATGGAGGAAACTCTTGAACAAGTTAATGAGAATATTGAAAATCTGAGCCTGCTGACAGACTTCCCTATTGGTGCTTACATTTGCCATTTTGGCTATGGTTCATTTCATTGTGTGAGAACTTTGTGTGCATGCATGCCTTTTATACAAGTTTACTTGAGAAACTGTGTTAGAGGTGTGAAACTACACTGGTCTCACAGTTCGGTTCAGTTACGATTATCATGCCATCGGTTTAGTTCAGTTTAATGTCTTGTTGCATTGACGATGCTTTTCATACACAATTTTATATTTTAAAATCTCATATTTTAGCACAACAGTTTGTATTAAAAAAAATTATATATATATATATATATATATATAGAGGAGAGGAGAAAACTCCCTCTGCAGACACATGCTCATGTCTGTATCTAGAAGTATCGCTGTAACAGCCGAGAGGAGAGGAAACTTTTCCACATGCCAGCAGGTCAAAGAGTCCACAGTGAGAGTGAGAGAAAGAGAGAAATGGAGTTTACTTCCATTTTCTCCATAACAGTGAAACAGGGCTTCTGCTGTAACTTCAGTGTCAGTGAATATCTGTCCAGCTAACACAAACACAGTAAATTTTATGCAGAGTTTCTGCATTTTTAAGTAGTTGGAGTGTTTTAATTACTCGCGCTCGCATCTCTCACAATATAGTAAGCTACTGCAATATATTGCATGTGAGATAAAGGTACGTCAGTACGTAATAACCGGTTATGATTATTACTGAACCGATACCAAATTTTCTGCATCGCGGTGCACCCAAGAAACAATTAATTTTGACGCCCTTAATGTGTATTATACTCTTTCTTTAGTTTAAAACACTGGGATTGACTCCAATATCCCTGTGGTCCTATAGAAAGTATTTGGTTTGGATTTGATTTGTTTGAATTTTTGTTCATGTGTGTTTGTGTGCAGAGTGTCTCTGTCTGGCAGAGTACAGCGATGGTAAATTTTATCGTGCAAAGATTCTGGGATTTTCTGAAGTCACTCCCTCTGTTAAGCTACTTGTGAGACATGTGGATTTTGGCTCGGATGACATCATACCATTGCACAAGTAAATCTATAGGTTTTAAAGCTATTGACTACTGTATTTGGTGCATGTTTGTGTAAGAAATGTAAAAAAAAAAAAAAGATGTGTACCCTCATTCTTGTAGAACTGCGAAAAAAAATATTTCAAATTTGGCTCATTTACTTTACATTAAAACAATAGTTTCAAACTTTTTTACTTGAAGGGCCTCCATTGTATAAAGCAAGTTCAGACTTAACAATATCAGCCTGGTTTAGGAATGATGCATTAGCAAAAGCAGTGTGGATCAATACTTACAGTATATTGTATCGTTTGTCATGAGCGATGCTATCCGCGGGGTCTTAAAAAGTCTTAAATCTTAAAAGCTAAATTTTAGGCCTTAAAAGGTCTTAAATCTACTGAAATATTGTGTTGCAGGTCTTTAATTAAAGTCTTTTTAACAAGTGTTAGTTTTTCTTTGTTCATGAAAATCATGTATAGCTACCCAATCTGGCCGTTAACATTCATAAAATCATCAACAATCCCAATAAAACCTTTATTTAAAAACATTGTAACATTTGTTTTAACATTCTCCATTTATTTACTGCTGAGGATAGTGACCTGACCTATATTTTTGTTATTAAATTATTATCAGTGTATTATTAAATGTTTAAAATTTGTCATTTTTAATAGGGCAAGTGAGAATCTTTTTCAACTGGGATATTCAAAAAAACTCTTTAGCATTTAGCCCAATAGAAGTCAAAAATTATATTCATAATGGCTTTAAAAAGGTCTTTAAAGTCTTAAATTTAACTTGGTGAAATCTACAAGAGCCCTGGACAAAGAATTTATGAATATATGTTTTATTACTGCAGATTGCGGCAACTCCCTGCATCCCTTCAACGTTTCCCATGTGCAGCGGTTTACGTCAAGTTGGCAGGCTTCAAACCAACAAATGTTTCCTCGGATTTGGAGCGGATTCCTTATTCCCTCGATTGGACTATGAAAGCCATGATGGAGATGATCGACCTGTTGAACGGAGAGCTCACTGCGGTGGTCACTGTACGATCCAATGGCTTTCTTATTACATTAGCTTAAATATGTCCAGTCATAACCTGCATTTTTGATAATCAGATGATGATCAAATTTGGATTGGGAGTGAATTCATATACTGCCATGGGTGTAATGTGGGACCCAGTTGTCCTATAATATGTAGGGACAACTCAAAAGTGTGTTCTGTATACACAAAGTGATGTTCTATAAACAATTTCGGGAGGAGCACGCGCAGAAGTTTCAGCAATTCTAATACACTTTTGACAATCATTCTATTATCCAATCAGCATTAGACCAAACCCCTATTAATACCAAAAGTCATCCTACCTGCATTATCTCACGATTTTAGCATCCCTCCACCACCCCGACACCTTACCTCTTTAAAAATTATCTACCCAGGGGAGCGTTCTGGGGCTGGACTACATACTTTACTCGAACCTAAATGTCTTTCCCTTTCCTTATAAGGGAAATAACACGAGTTGGGGTGTCTTTTCCAAGCTCAGAGCCCTTTTCCTGGACAGCATGCCAAATATGCTTTATTTAAACATCTGTCCGTGTGAACTCGTAAAATTGCATGAAAGCTGGTGTAAATCTTTTCAAATGTGCAATTTTAGGCAACCAAACCACAACTGACTGTGCTGCTATACAATGTGGACGGGACACTTGTTCACACACCTCTGGTGGAGAAAGGCCTTGCTGATTATGAGTAACTCTTAGAATGGTAAGTGTCTAAGTGAATGGATATAAATGAAGCAAATAAGTATGAACATTGGTGATTCTTTAATGATTTATTTTCAGTTTCTGCAGGTTGTGCCTGTGATGCTGTTGATCGTGAACTTAGAAGCTTTTAAGAGAGCAGTACAATTATGTTTGTGTTGTCTCATTTTATGTTCAAGTATTTGAGGTTTTATGCTACTGTATTTGTGCAGTTGTTTTGTGTTGTAGTATTTGGCCATATTTGTGATATTGGTTGTGATATTTTTATTATGTTAAATATTTTATTGTTCAACTTGATGGCTGCTTTGAAGAAATCCTAAGATTTTGTTGATATTTAAAACCTCTGTATGTTGAGCAGAGCTGAAGTAAAACTCTTATTGACTAACTTGCTCACTTGTTTGTTCCAAATCAAATCTTTTTTTGCATAATTGATGTTATATTATGGTAAACAATCAGAGCAGACTTTGACCAATCCTCACAAAACTCTCCACCCAAGTTTACATATTACAGTGACTTGTTCCAGTGTTTCATTTAGGATTTATTCCAGCTGTGGTGGCAGACCTTTTACACAGATCTACCAACTACCTATGGTGTTATTTCAATGTCAAATGGTGTGAGCGCAGTATTACAAGTTGAAATCGCATTCATGTAATACAAGCATGCAAATCTCTTTGCTTGCGCTCTTTGCTTTCTTTGTTAACTTCTTCCACGCCCTCAATTATACACTGCTCAAGTGTGATTCAGTGCATTTATGCAACAAGTATGTGCCCAACATTTAATAGATTTGCTAGGAATATTTATGAATGTCTCCAATAAACCTACAGAGCGGCATTTATGCGTCCTGAATTAAAGTGATATGGCTATAAACTCCAGCAAGATAAAGTTTTTGTATGCAAAACCATAGATCTTTATATATAAAGTATAATTATGGAAACTGTTCATCTTAACTGAAAGCTACGTCGTGTTTGCTGGCCTCACCCACCAGTCAGTCAGCTTGTCACCTTAAATGGTTAAACAAATAACGCACAGTGCTATTATGATTAAGAAAAGGTCACGTGGTTATAATACACTTACCTTTTAATGTGTTGTAGTGCGATTTTTATAACCCGCTATTAAAAAAAACAACGACTGAACGTTTTGAATGAGAAGCTGTAATGTAGCCGTGGCGGGATAAATTTTGGTGTGGAAGAATGAATGTAGCGGAAACCATGTGTTCTATTGAGAACCACATTGAATAGGCAGTTTTTTTATACAATACAAATTACTGTCTGGCCTATTTCCAATACAATATAAAAAATGAGAGAAATACCTTTCACATACTGTACAACTTAGATTTATTTTTTTACAGAAATTACAAACAAAAATAAATAGTTAAAATTTACAAATTCAAACTAATTAATTCAAGTTCCATTGTTTTCAAGTCTTTTCAAGCTTTAGTGTCCATAATGACTTTACCCTGTGCATCTTTTAGCCGCACTCGTCCTGTTGGGTACTGAGTCTCCTGACGTCCATCTGAATAAACCGTTTTAACCGTACCATCAGGATATTCCCGTCTTTTAAAATCTGCAGTGTGGATTTCTCGCTGACCTGTGTTAAACTGGATCACCTTACTACCATCCCTGAATAAAGCAAGCAGGATGAAAATAGTGTCTTTTCACGTATCTGTATAATGATGCATATTGAGGAGTTGTACTCACGGATTTAGCTGTATTATTGTTCCATCTGTGAGCACACTTTCCTCTCTTCCATCAGGATGAAGAGTCTTGACCGTCTGATCAGGGAAAGTGATTTCCTTACGACCATCTGGGAAGTGTTTCTCTGAAAAGGGCAAAGTGAGAGAAGAAATTCACTTAAATTGACTTAATTTCTTTTTACCATTGATTATTTTTTTGTGAATATGCAGGCCTACCTGTTTGATTGTTAGGAAACTGAAGCACTTCCATCCCATCAGGATAAGTGATGTGTGTGGTCTGAGCCTCTGCATAGTAATAAATCTAAAAGAGAGCCGCTGCTAATCAGTTATGAACATTTTAAACCTAAATCCCTTTGCATCACTGCTAATTAATAGCTAATTAACATTAATAAGGTCGTAAGAAATACTTTCTTCTCCCAAAATGTATCCAATGCATTTTTTTTATTGATTTTTTTTCTGAACTCCATTTCAATGGATCAATTGTAGTAATTTAAGATATCAGAAGAGTAAATTTCATATTTATGACTTTTAATAACACAATTTCATCCCTTTCCCATGTCATTGAAATCTTGAATTGAAATTGAATAATAAAACATTAATATATTGATAGAAATAACAGATTTTCAAAATTCATTCCTCACCACTCTTTGATCGGGCATTGTATGTTTCACATCTCCATTAAAAAACATAACTTTTACAGTCTGTCCATCAGCAGAAAGCTCTTTCCTGGTGCCATTTGGAAAGACAACAAGTCGGCCTCCATCTGGAAGCGTCTTCTCAATCTGAAAAACCCAAACAATGCAATTTGAAAGCAGACTAAGCCAGGCCATTTGCAATGCAACCATTTCAACACTTCTAATCTGTAGCCCAGTTTTGTTTAAATGAACATTCCTCTCAGCATAAAATTGTATTTGAGATGTGAATTGGTGGAGCTGAAGGAGACAGATTGATTACCTTGCTGTCTGACAGCATGATTTCTTCCTGTTCCTCTTCTGTCTGTACAATGACAGCCAATTTAGGGGGAGAGTTATTCAGTGAAGCATCATGGCTCCTCTCGTTCATAACCAGTACACCTGAACACTGGTTTCCCACTGGGCTAAGCTCTGATTTGAAGTTTAAAGTCTCTTTCACTTGTTCAGGGAAAAAAGCTGTTTGGGGAAAATTGAGAATCATGCTAATCACACTAAGGAGCAATATTCTAGACAAACACAAACATGCAATAGTGAGGTTGAAGTAGTAAGATAATACCAGAGTCTGTGGGAGAGATCTGTGTCTCTGGGCTTCCCTTTCTGCTGCTGTTGCCTTTTGAACTGTGAGATAGACTCTAAGCACATTAAATAAAAAAAAATATTGGTTTATAGGTACAAATGTGTGAATGCTTTGTATATTTGGCTTGCTTGGCATTAATTGCATTATATTGACTTTCTTATACAAGTAGCAGAACATCTCTTACGATAAGCATTATTTAAATTTCTAGAAAAAGTGTTAATTCAACTTTAATGTCTGCGTGTCTTTAAAGTAACAGTGCAAGAAATTTTCAGACCTCCATGTTTACCTTAGAATCTGTAGATTTGGATCCAGTACTGCTCCTACTGCTAGATGCAGAGGACCGTCCTTTTTCCTTCTCTTTCTCCGCACTCTTCCAGGCGCTGAGACGCAGTTTCTTCAGTGTCCGCACTTGGTCTCTGAGAGATGTGTTTTCTGTACTCAGAGTCTCCACCTGCTGCCGGAGACGGTTCTGTGTGTTGCTCCAGCGAGCCTCTCGTTTGCGCAAATCCTCCTGCATCATGTTCAACTGCTGCTTTAGAGCCTGGTGTAGACATGAACAGTCAGATATAAAATAACAAATTATTATTTTTTTCAGTAGATGATATTAAAACCCAACCTGGATCTCATCTCGTTCTTGTTTGTCAGGTCTTGCTCTCACAGTTGCTGCATGCTTTTCAAAAAGCTTCTTTTCGCGTTGCAGTTTCTTGTTTTCCTCTCTTTTATACTCCTCCCACTTAGCAGTTTCCTCTATCCTCTTCTTTTCAAAGTCAGCCTGGTCTTTTCTGGGTGGGAAAATTATTCCAAAAGTTTTAGCTTTATTTGTTGAAAAGCAATTAATTGTACTGTACATTCATTTTACTTAAGTATTTATTGTGTTGCTCGAGATTTTACTGTAAATTTTATTAAATAGTATTGGAACAAGAAAGATAAAGAATCATACTTAAGGTTTTCTCTGATGTCCTGGTTTTCTTGCTTTAGTCTGGCCAGAGCTGCATTCTCAGATTTAAACCTTTCGATCTCTGTTTCCAGCTCTACCAAACGCTCACGAAGAAGTCTTGACTGAGCTGGATATCAAAAGCTTGGTATTTAGTAGGATTGTGCAAGTTCTAATACTAACCAGTGCATGACATTGTGTGTACTTTTAGCATTTGAATTTTTTTTAAGTAAAAATGTAGTTAATTCAGAATTTATTCATACCTCTGAATGATTCAGATTTAAAAGGTTTTTTTTGCACATGGTCTTATTATGTTTTGAGAGAACCCGGTGTCATTTCCGGTAAAAAAAAACTTGCTGGTTGAATAAAAGTATAAATAAAGGGTATAAATAATTTTGCGCTTGACTAAATATTTATTATAGGATGTTTGAAATAATGATTAAAGATGTAAGAGCATAACCAAATGGAGAGAAGCACATTCTATATGCAGAATGCCACAATTACCTGCTCCTTCCTCACTGGGCATGTTCTGTGGCTCCGGCATTGTTACTGGAGGAGAAGGTTTAGGCTGTAGCACTGGAAACAGCTTTGTTATCAACTGGCATGTTGATGGAGCTTCTTTTTGATTTCCACCTGCCTTTGGGCTCCCTCCTACTGGTTCCATCCCCTTAGAGAAGGCAACCTTCCTTTTCAGCATCCTCTCTGATGGAGATTTCTCTGCTGGACAGCAGGACTCATCTTCAGGATCATTCCAGGTATCATCGTCATCAAACTCTAACTGAGTTCTGGAGTCTTTGAGAGTAGAGTCTCCATTATTACTTGAATTCCTATCGTCCCCCTCTGGACTGCTGACACCATCTCTGTCTTGATAGGTACGTTTATCATAAGGAAGAGTGATGGGGACTTGAAAGTGGTTTATGGGTGGATTGGACATGTTGGGAAGAGGTTCCAGCGCAGAGTTACTGCACGATGAGTGGTCAAACTTCTCATTGGTTTCCTCATGACAAAGTTCTTTCGGCTCTATGCTAATGATATCTTTTTGTATTGCAGTGTTTATAGGAGGCACTGGTGCTCTATGTCCCAACATGAGACCAGGAGCTGCTGTGGGACCTAGAGCTTGACTAGGTAGTGTAGATTGACCAGTGGATTTAATGGGTGTTGAGGAGAGACGCCTGCGGTCTCTCTGAAGCAGGGTGCTGATAAAGGATGAGTTGCTGGAAAAAGAGATTTCATCTGCTGCTCGTTCTAGTAACTCAAACTCTCCGAGTTCGGCACGCTCACGCTTGTGATCTTGCTCCCAATGCTCCCTTCGCTCTGTGAACCACACTTCAAATGAGTTTTCTGCAACACTAGCGTTATCCTTTATACGATTACATTCTTTTTCCTTATTGCAGTCTGTTGTAGTGACATTGTTAGTCTTCATCTGGGACAAAGGGTCAGGTTTTGGGGGGACCTGAGCAGAAATAGAGCCCATATTTTGACCCTGGTGTGCAACAAGAATATGAGGTTGAAGGGTGATCTTGGTGACTGGTCCTGTGGTTTTGTTCTGAGGAAAGTTCTCCTTATTTAGCAAAGCTGTCTTGCGTTGGATCACTGGATGTGTGGATTTTGAGCCTGCAGATTTGTTTATGGAGTTCCTCTTTGACTTCATGTCCAGGACTTGAGAATTTTTGGGATTTTGGCCTGAGGAGGGCTTGGGGTTAGGTGGACTTTTACTGTGTGATGGTACAGCAGCTTTTCCCTTGGTAAACCTGGCCAGACCTTCTCCACGTTTAAGAAAGGGTCTCTTTACCTTTACACTTTTAGCAGGTGGATTCTACATATGTCAATATGAAAAAAATGAGAGAAAATTAGACATTAGGGTTATTAAGTTAGATTAGAAAGATCATATTACACATAGGCATGTCAGCATAGGTTAGTACTCCTCTACATCTAGGAAGTATTGACACTTCAATTTAGTTTTTCTGTCCTATTTAGGGTTGCATTTCCTGATGTCATGACCTATTGTGGTTCAATTATAACTTTGGTCTATTTTATGTTCATATGTCATTCGAACCACTCCAGAGTTAATTTTGAATTGCACCAAGACCAACTATCATTTAATGAAAGCGTACACACTTATTCAAATGAACCAATTTAGTTCAATTTAATCTTACCAAACCTGCCAAGTGCACACCCAATGTAACCATGTTTTGTAACTGACCTCGTTTGTCAATTTCTGGTTTTCCATCTTCAGCTGTTCTTCCAGCATTTCCTCAAATGTTCTCCCATCAAAGCCCGATTTAATGGGTCTAAAACCAACACATACTTAAATCTTTAACCAGATTGAGACAATATATATGACACAACCCCCTGATATAGCATTATATTAAGCTGTAGAGTTTAAGTTTACCTGTCCTGTGGCACTGAGTCAGACTCTTTTCTGTACATAGTTTGATCTTCAGCTGTGGACTGAAGAGATTCTTCAAATTCATAATTACTGTCATGTTCAGTGTTCAACTCCACCACACTTGGTTCCTGGTTCCACACAGTGGTCTCTACAATGGCAGATGAAGAAAGTCAAGTATCAATCTATCTTGATGGTTATTGACTATTTAAAGATAGGTTTAGCCTACACTTTGTGTATATTTAAAGTGATATTAAAAGTAATTCATCAGCATGACTAAATAAACTAAATTTTGTTGTTCAAAAAGATTTGATTAACAACAGCTCTTTGTGTACAAGTACCATGGACCATTTATTCTATACCTGCAGTATTCTGTGGTATTGCCAGAAGCCTTTGTGGTTCACGTTGTAGTCTTAGTAACTGTTCTTTCTGGTGGGCTTTGAGCTGCTCCTGCATGCGATATTGCATTTGCTTCAGCTGGAGAAATAAACAAGCCCTTCAATATCTTACAAAGCATGAAACATTTCTGCATTATAAATGCTTTGACTGAGCAACACATTCACATTAATAAGAAAATTACCACTGAATTTAAAGAGAACATCCTTATATCTGACATTAAAATAAAGTACAATTATTTAAAAGAAAATCTCAATCAAAATTCATATTAACTGTGAACTCACCTGTTCAAGCTTGGCTATTAATGGGAGGTCTCGTGTGTTTCTTAAAATGTCTTGGATACTTTGCATCTCACTGTTCAAAGACTCATCAGACAGCTGAGTTTCCCCAAGTGTTTTGCTGCCTCCAACCAGACTGCACACGTCCACACTGGCACAGCTGCTGCTGCTGCTGGAGATGGGCAGTGGGGCAAACTGAGAAATGAAGGAGTCATCTGGATCCTGAACCACCAGACTGCCACTACTCCGAACTGATCCAGAACCAGCATCTCCAGGTGAGCCATGCAGTATCACTCCAACACGGGTGCTGTCCGGCACCCACTGGGAGATAAAGTTAATCTGCCCCTGCTGGAGTCCAGCTGGTGATGACATCATGTTGTTGCTGACCTGGCTCAAACCCTAAAAAAGGTGAGTTTGCAAATGCGTTCACTCATGAAGCTAAACATAGTAATAATAATAAAGTCAAAAGGGCAAGTTTTTGTTTTTTTATGGGGTTTTTGTAACTGATTTAGTATTAAATATATCTGAACCCTTTTTAGGATGTTGGTTCTTAACAAAGGCTTTACATTTTCATTGTTAAGAAACACCAGTAAGTATATTTGCATGCAGCTGATATTTAAAAAAAGACAAATAGTTTTAAAACAAATATTGTTAAAAGTAGGGCTGCACAATATATCGTTTCAGCATCAATACCGAAATGTGCAAAAGTCACATCACAGAGATCTGCAATGTAGTCGGGATTATAGTTGACCAGACATTACAGTTACAACATAGTGGAGAATTTCACATTGTATCCTTATGTAGCAGAGGCCAGCTAGTGAAGTGCTGTGCAGGTAAACCTCGCTAGTGGCCATGGTCTTTAGCTTTCTTGGTAGAGCAACAGACTTCCATGCAAAAGGTTGCCGGTTAAATCCCAGCTTGGAGTGGGTTGGGTGGTGTAAGACCAGCAGGGTTACTTTGCTGCCGTGACCCAAATGGGAGTGAGGTTTAGGGGGGTGAGTGTAGCAGAGGCCAGCTAGTGAAGTGCTGTGCAGGTAAACCTCACTCCTCTGACCTCTAAAGGTGCTCTAATAACAGGAGCTAGAGGCCATGGTCTTCAGCCTCCTTGTTGGAGCAACTGACTTGCATGCAGAGTCGCCAGTTCAAGCCTAGCTGGGAATGGGTTGGGTGGTGTAGGAATGGTGGGGTTACACTTAGAATGTAAATTTATTATTTGCATGTGTTTTTAAGGACTGAGTGTAAAAACTCGAAGCAAACTTGAGTCATTTGGGCACAATAAAATTAAATGTTTCTAGCTTACAGATTAATTGAACATTATATAATTATTTACTCAAAACGGTAGTGTTATTATTATTATTATTATTATACAGTGATTATTTAATTTCTGCATTTAAATATTGTTTGACTCCCGAAAAAATAAATTGTTTATTTGCATCTTTTGTCTGTTGTATTTAACTACGCTTGTCAACTATGCTTTCTTAAAATTATATTTTATGCAGCTAGGCTACAGATACAGAATCATCCAAATCAATCTAAAATGATGAATTCTTTACAAGCTTTTCAAGTCATCTGGTGAAATGGCATTTATATCACAATATATATCGCACTGAATGAAAATATTGCAATGTTTTTTTGCAATGTTGTGCAGCCCTAGTTGAAACTAAGTATTTTTTCTATGCCAAATGAACTGCATGAATATACATGACTGCTAAAAAGGTCTTCAAATATTTCCAAAGTTTGTAGCTCAAAAATTAAGCAAAATACAACTTAATATGACTTTGGATTCTGGTTGTTATCAAATAAACTACATACTAAAATGTTGATATATTGATCATCTTTTTTAGGTTCTGTCTGGTTCAGTCCCATAGTTATAAAGCTCACAAGAGTTTAATTCATTTCCAGAGGGTAAAGATTGTGTGGGTCGATTAAACTGGAATCAAAATTATTGAAGCTAGCAATGTAGCTTGTATCTAAAGGTATATCAAGATATCTTTATCTAGTTTAAGAGTTTACAAGTCTAAACACCGGAGAAAAGCCACATGTAATGCTTTTTCAGATGTCAACGATATCATATAACACAAAAGTCAACAGATTGAACTTACATTACCAGGTCTGATAAAAGTAAACAACCAATTTATTTCAGGCAAACGATGCATGTCAGTCCCCATCTGAAGCAGCAGCAAGTGACATTATTAAAACCCACTGAACCTCAATAAACAGGCATTGACGACCAAAGTACTGTTATCCAGGTAACGATAGAGGAATACAGTTGTAACCCCTTAAATGTGCTTACAGTATTGCCAAACAGTAACAATGGGACCGTCAGCATTATAAACAAATACAAAGCGAGATATATGCCAAATATCTATGATATATCACTTTTCTAAATCGCTGCAGAGTTGCGAGTAAATATGCCCTACCTCAGTTTGGGTTGTCGAGCCGGGTATTTAAAGATTTCCGCAGTTGACGTCTGAACTTTGGTAAGTTTCGAACGATACCGCCATAACAAAGCATAGCCCGCGAGATAGACGAATGAAAAACGAAAACACCGGTGCATGATGGGAACTGTAGTCAGAACTGTAGTTTTTGTATAAGCCCTTCAGGCTGCTAAAAC
>CAIGQZ010032409.1:26393435-26406815 GCA_903798205.1 Danio tinwini | reverse complement strand
AAGGAATATTTTTTATATTAAAAGGAGTTTTTGTCCTAACCAATACCTTGAATTAGTATATTAGAAACAGCTTCTATTACTTGCAGCTGAACATCAGAAAACTTAAAATGATCACCTCAGGTAAACCTCGTGCACTTTATTCAGTGTTAAATGCTAACAATGTGAGTTTGAATGCCATTTTACATGACATTTATTGCCATATACTGAAGACAGCAGCAGATGGTTCATCTCAGATCTTGAAAATACAATAAACTGTTTGAAACTGAACTTTAGAACTAAACACATATGAGTGATTCAACATGTACGCTACATTTAATGATGTTAAAGATGTTTAATATGTATTAATTAGATTATAAGCCTTACCATTTTGTGAGTGAGGGCATATTCTGTGCTTCTGTATTTAAATTTCTGTCATGCTTGGTCTGGTGCAGCCAAATTGCTCATCACTGTGTATCTCGTCACAAAGCATGTTGTTAGGACACACGGTTACAATATAACCTGCTCACCTAATGTTTACGTTTGTAATATTTATATCATTTGCTAACTAATAACCTCATGTGGAACTGAATCTGTGTCACATTTTCGGAGTCTGCTACTGTGCACCAGAGGAGGCATTTTGGTCACGGACGCATGCTTTGAGAGCCTTTCTGAATGACTTAATGAAATACATGGTTTTCCACCAGGGCAACCCGGGCTGCTGAAATATAATTGGCTAAACTGGCAGTGTGCAGGTTAAAATTACCTAAAAATGACGTGGTTTTGGCATGGAAAGCACATTTTCAAAGCAGAATATCTGACTTCAGCATTGTTTTTCAGATAAACAAGTATGTTTACTTGGCATGTTTCTTAAATATCTGCAAACATATTATGGTATTTTTATGCTTTAGAAGAGTCAAAAACTTACATAGAGCACCTTAGAAATTTACACCGTGTCTGATACAGGGTGGGTCCCGAAGTAGAACGAAGATAGCAAGCAAGAGTAGAAAGAGTTACCAGGTCACAAATGTAATCAGGTGCTAACCCGTGGACTGCTTTGTAGGATAAAATCAGAGTCTGAAAATCAATACATGACTTAACAGGAAGCCAATGAAGTTGCTGAAGCACAGAAGTAATATGATGGCACGAAGATGTGTGTGTGTGTGTGTGTGTGTGTGTGTCAAAACCTGTGCAGCAGAATTTTAAATATACTGTAATCTTTTGAGAGAACTAGCAGGTAAACCACTGAAAAAGGTGAATTACAGAAAGCAAGACGTGATGGGTTAAAGCTATGAATAAGCCTCGCAGCATCAGGCCGTGCGAGAAAGGGTCTAATCCGAAAATTAATTAATTGATTGAAATTAATTGCACAAGGTTTTAGACTAAAATTAAATGTAACCAGTAATGCGAAGACTACAAAATGAAAAAAAAAAAAAAACTAAATGCAATTCAGAAAAATGTAAACCTTCAGTGAAAATTATTTGATGCAGCAATAAACTAATTTGCTTCACACTTTAAATAATAAATACATGACTAAAACACCGATCTGATCTAATAAGCAGGTGACAAATAAAGTAGGGCTGGGCGATTTGGCCTAAAGTTTAAATCTCGATTAATTGAACATTTTGACTATTACGATTTATGAACGATTATTTTATTTATTCTTTTTTTTTTTTTGCCCCAATAGTTCACTGACAAGTTTTGTACAGTAAATATGCTCTTATATTACAAGTGAGAGATTTTTGAATGAAGGGTGCATTACTTGATTTTAAAATAATTGAAGAAAAACACGAACTATCTACTATCTATAATTATTTATTGAACAACAAAACACACATCGCCTGAAATGTGAAAAGTGATGTAATGGAACTGTAATGGAAAATTTGCCAGGCAACTCTGGCGCAGGTTTCAATCATCGTAGTGCAAAGTAAGCCTCAAGAATGGGTCCATCGTCCTGCTTGACCAGAGATCAGATTTGCAGATGTACAAATCAGCCCTAACAAAGCGAGGTCACGTGACTCCAAATCCGCGGTAGAGAAAGTAATTGAAAAAAGTAATAATCATCGACCTGGAAAATTGATTGATTGATTCTGAATGTTGATTGATTTTTGATTAATCGCCCGGCCCTAAATGAAAGTTATCAGAATAAGCCAAAATTAGCTTAATAAATCATGCAGAAAATTTCCTATCAGTGTGCGCCTTATGATTGTACCTATATATACATACACACCAGTGGTGTAGTCGGGGCTATACGCACGTATACTCAGTATGCCTACTTTTTTCCATGAGCTGTTTGGGTATTACGACTTCTGAGGATCAATTATTGGGTATACCCTCGGTATACTCACTTGTTTTTCTGATTAGACTTCCCTAATTTATGTGTATTCGGGTCCCCTTTAACTGTATACCAAATGTTTTTTTTTTTACTTGCATCTTATTTGTTTCAATCAGTGCATTTTTGTTTAACTTGCGCCATTCCCCGCCCCCTGACGACCGCAGCAGCTTGGAGAAAATTTTGGGAGTTTTTCGATAACGACGACAAGTCAACTAAATGATGTCTCGCTGAAACACTGAGGTAAAATTATTTTTAAAAAGCATGGGCATCGCTTTAGCCCCCTATATTTCTATTCAGTGCCTCTGAATGTTTTGTGATTTCCTCATGAACTGTACACTGATGATCACCTCAGTCCCCTTTAAATTTGATATGAAAACGGCGGCAGACTTCCGCTCCTCCGTTTTCAACTCGTTTTTTTGTTTAATCAGCAAACCACAGCTTTGCAGAGTGAGAGCAGAAGGTGTGTTTATCTATAGATTGTTATAATATCTGCATATTTGCAGTTCTTTGCTATAGAAACACTTGTATCACATGTACCAATCGGGTTCCCCACCTACCGTTTCCTCTGCGCTCCCCTCATCATCACAGCTGTTCCTCCAACAAAAATGCAACTCTTAACGAACATTTATTATCAATTAACTATGATTATAAAACACATTACAGTGCATGTGGCATTATATATCATACATTCATACACAGGATTAAACAGTGACAGAACCACTCAGTGAATATCCTCATTTTAACTGCATATCAGAGTGAGATCAGAGTGAAATATTGTGTTGTATCTTTGCTAAAAAATTATTTACTATTATTACTTATATTATTATAGTGAAATATGTAAATTAGTCTGTACATTTTTTAACATGTTTATATTTATGCCATTATGAAAAAAGTGGTAGTTCTATTTAAAACATGGAAAAATACTTATTGTTATAAGCATATTCTAGTATTTGAGTTTTTGAAGAAAAAAACTTTTTCTTTTCCTGATATATATATATGTACTGTATATATACTACACCACTGATACACACATATATACATACACATACATATGTATGAGTGGCGCAGTGGGTGGTGCTGTCGCCTCACAGCAAAAAGGTCGCTATATATAAATTCCTATTTCGCAACAACTCTTTTTTAATGCTTTAAAATAAATCAGTTAACTATAAATTTGTAAGTACTTGTATAACCTGTATTCTCAACATGTTTTATTTCAAATTTACTATAAGTATAAACTTAATGTCAGCTACCAACAATATCCTCTTTGAAAAAGTAAATGAATCCACCTGACAGCTACTCGTTACCACAAAGTTTGCATGGGTAATACCAGACATTAAAAACAAATCTAAAAGAGACCATTTTGCAACGTATTCGGCACATAATTAAACAACTGATCATTTTCTACCAGTGCCGTGCAGTAAGAGCTGTGGAGAAAGCGCTCACCCGTGGACTGGATCTTAAACTCAAAATAGCTCTTGTTCTGGTGGAGAGGGGCGTTGGCGAGACAGGCTCCGGTTCCACAGATCCGCCTCCCGCTTTTCACGATGACCACATCCGTCCCTGGGAAAAAAGGCCGAGCAAACTCTCATGCCCACACAGCTACAACACAAGGTACGTATTTCATGTTTTCAGAGAGATTTCTGCAGAAAACGAGACTGAGAGGAAAGTCACATCATGGATTCACTAGATTAAAATCAAATCAAAGCAAATACTGGGATCTGACAGCTGTTTGCTAGCAGCTAGCATCTGATCCAGAATAGTTTGGGCTACTTGACTGATTTGACTTAAATTACATGTATAAAACATTTTCCTTAAAAACAATAATGGCAGAGCTGTTTATTAGTGTGTGTTCAGGTCGTTGTTTTCATGATATAACGTTAGCATCGTCTGCTAGCTTGACGCCGCTTTTAACTACACATTTGTATTCTGGGCCCCGAACATCAGTGGAAGTGGCTCTTACCCATGTGATGCGTGTCTAGCTGAACGGTGGGCATTTCTTTGAGGGGTGCATGACCCGGTCCGCTGTCCCCGCAGCAGCCCAAACAACACGTAAACACTGCGGCCATTCTAGCGCCGAGATCACCGGAAGTGCACTTACACGCGTCAGACTGAAGAGCGCACACGCTTCCAGGATAGAGAGGAGCTTATGGAAAATCATTGCTAACTGATGCTGATTTTCTCATGACGCACGCAAAATTCCTCCTCAAGGGGGCGCTGACCGGCTCAGAAAGTCCAATCTTGCTGTCAAACTATTACATTGGGAAACATTTAAAAAAAAATGTATTCTTAACTTTTTAAAAGGTATTTAATTCTACAAATTAATTTTAACAAGTCCTTGTACTCACGAATGACTGCAAATGGTTTATTCTGATATGTGAACAAAAAAAATTCTTATCTAATCTGAAAAAAAGTGTCCCTGCAGAGTTTAGCTCTAACTCTAATCAACACACCTGCCTGGACGTTTTAACTAGTAGCGCTTGATTAGCATGTTCAGGTGCAGTGATGGGGAAAGTTACTTTTGAAAGTGATGCAATATTGAGTACTCCCAACAAAGTAACTAGTTGCTTTACTTAGTTACTTTTTATGGTACATAATGTGTTATGCTACTTATGCATTTCTTTTTCTGACCTGGCTGAGGCTTGATCTTTTTCAGAACTTGCAGGGTTTTTTTCCCTCTAATTTCTTTCTTTCTTTTTTTTTTTTATAGAGGAGCTCTGCAATTAACAACACACTGTATAACTTTCATTTACCTTTTAAAAAACACACACATAAAAAAAAATGTATGTAGTAAAATGTAAAAAAAAAAAGTTATATTATTATGTTCCTCACGTTACATGTAATGTGTTACCCCCAACACTGTTCAGGTGAGTGAGGTTAGTGTTGAGCTAAACTCTGTAGGACACCGGCCCGCCAGGAACAAGTTTGGTAACCTCTGCCTTAAACATTAAAATAATAATTTACATCACAATAGTCACACAGAGAAGCTTTAATGACTAATTATTACTTTATGCTATTTTCCATTGGCATTAATTATTTTTTTCTAGCATTTATGACAATTTTCATTGCAAGTTAACTAATTACGTTTGAAAGAAAATGTCATTTAATCAGTTTTTTATATTAATTATCAGATTTTATATGTATATGCATTAAATAATATAGGATTACAAATTATTTGTACAACCACAGTAAATTTGTGACCGTTTGATTTTCCCTAATTCAATTGACTATTGATTGTAGAATACTATACAAGTTCAAACCTGCTTTTGGTTTTGTTATTTTCTTTTCTATTCATATTATTATTCATATTATTATTATTATTATTATTATCGTGTCCCTGTAGTTATTATAACTTCCATGTTTTTATGATTTCATTTATTAGCTTTTCATCGACTCAAAGTCCCTGCAGTTCCTCCAAAAAACAGTTTATTCAAGCTTATGTTATAGAAGAATTCATAAAAGTAGTAATCTGATCGATTGCATTAACTGTATTTGGTGTAATGTCATTTGTAATCAGCAATGGTTACATTTTTGTAAATGTACACTGACTATTTTCATGGCAATGCCAATGAAACTTAGTAGCATTAGAAAAACTGATAAACTCATTTTAGAACAAGCATATTTTTATTTACTTTATTATGATTATTCACAGTGGAGTTTTTTAATAACATGGAACTGTGAATAAACATTGACTAGTGACATTTAAAGCACCACATTAAAAAAAAAGTTTTTAAACTGAGTCAGACGAATTTCATCACCTTTCAATAAAAACAACAGCATCATTACTCAAGTATTTAGTGTCACGTGATCCTTCAGAAATCAACATAATATGCTGTGAGTCAGATTATACATTATTTGTATGATTGGAAAATGTCACATTTATTGCCATGTGCTTGAAGTTCAAAACTAAGACTTCTTATTACTGATCAAAAAAGTTTCAGTAAAAGCATTGAGATTATACAAACACTTCATGTTGATGAATTCAGGGGATGAAACAGTATGCATTAAACTGCATTTACATGCTCGTGTTTAACTGATGTGCAATAAAAACAAACATTCAGAAGCACTTATCCTATTTCTGTGACAGATCACTGGGACTCTCGCCCTCTCGTGGCCAATTACGTCATTGCACACGCTTTCATCCCTGATTCGACCAATAAGCGCGGCGCCTCTGAAGCCGTTCTCTTCCTGATGGCATGGAAACAGGGGAAGAAAAATCGAGGTCAAAATATTTTGACACGTGACTCGGTAGCGATTGGTTATCGATGCGTCAAGACCCTGACACATGGCACGGGCATATGCGACCAAAGTGGCGTGATGGAGAGCCATCTTTGTGGCAGAAAATACAGACGCGCTTTTTAGTGTCTGTGCCTGCAAAGCCATGTCTAGTTCCAAATGAAAAGCGCGTAGTTACTATATTTGATTGAATGGATGAATTCGGCGTCTATGTGGATAGATGATGGGTAACGCCAGTATTGACGTAATCTGTGGAGAAACGCTGATCTAGGAGAGAGAGCGAGTGCTCCCCCGCAACAACCCAATCCAAGAATGAAGGGATCCTCTGCATTTATTGCTCACAGCAGGAAACGTGTGTTCAGCTACCCGAGTCTGCAAATACACTGCGTTACGCGGATATTGCGCGCAGTTTGGCAGTGAAACCTTTGCATTCAGATGCACTGATCATTAACTGTTCGTGCGCATTCATTTTAACTGCCTGACCATTACTGACTTGACCTGAACTAGTTAAAATTTCCCAATTGGAAAGAGCGAAGTCTGCACAGCAACAAGAGCCACGATTGCGTTGCACACTGCCTAAGCAGTTAGTGCGCTTCTGGTCCAATTGCTGATGCTTTCCTCCTGCAAAATCTGCCACTGCCGTGGTAATACCTTGACAACCGAACCGGGCTTACAGAGAAACAGTTTTGACAACTCGACGACGGAGATATCAAATCAATAGCTTAAAGTTTGTTGGACAGGTCCTCGGATATTCCTGCACAAAAGTTCTCACGTCGGCAATTAAGAATGAAGTACTGGTGCACTCAGGAGTCTTCATCTGCAGGCAATCTGAACTAGTTCTATATTTGGTTAACCAGTCGTGCCTCACCACAGAATCGCTTGATATGCAGTGGAAAATGTGATGCACATCATATTGATAGAAAAATGGCTACATTTATTCAACCAATTTTGTTTCATTTATTTAGTGTAGGGTCGTAACGCGTTATCGCAATAGAAAAGCTTTTTTCGATGCAAAATAAAATTATTGTGTGCTGTGATGTGCAAAACGACACAGGGCAGCGCTGAGTGCTCTCGACTTCTCACTCGGTGTGAGATGCACGAGAAGGAAGCTTGCCAAGATGATGAGAGTTGTATTGATGTGCCATGCCCCCAACAAGCTTTCATATCAATATCTTTTTCCACTTTAGGACACGATGGAGCTTTTGGAGGAGGACCTCACGTGCCCAATCTGCTGCTGTCTGTTCGAGGACCCGCGCGTTCTGCCCTGCTCTCACAGCTTCTGCAAGAAGTGTCTGGAGGGTATCCTGGACGGTAACCGGAGCCCTGCATGGAGACCACCGTTCAAATGTCCGACCTGTCGAAAGGAGACCGTCCACAACGGCATCGCGAGCTTGCAAGTCAATTACTCCCTACGCGGCATCGTGGAGAAGTACAACAGGATTCGAGTGATGCCGAGGATGTCTCTGTGCAGAGTTCACAGCGGGCAGCCGCTCAACATCTTCTGCGCTACGGATCTGAAGCTCATCTGTGGTTTTTGTGCCACGACAGGTGATCATAAAGGACATAAGTTTTGCGCACTAGAGGAGGCGTACGAACGGGAGAAGCTCGCGTTTGAGGAGTTGTTTCGTGTCGTGGAGGGCTGGAAGGGCGCGGAGGTTCATTCGTGCCTGGAATCGTTAGAGGGTGCAAAAAAGAAAGCGCTGGAGAGGGTCTCGCGGGACGCGGATCGAGTCTCCGAATACTTTGACAAACTTTTGCGCACGCTGGAGCACAAACGGAGCGAGATCCTTTCGGACTTGGAGACTCTGAAGCTGGCAGTCATGCAGACCTTTGACCCCGAGATCAACCGGCTGCGCTCAGCGCTCGAGGAGCAGCGGCGCGCTCTCAACATCGCCGAATCTTTCCGTTCGCTCTCGGACCCGCTCACTTTCCTCCAGCAGATGCAGGACTTCAGAGAAAAGCTGCGCGTCATTCAAGGAACACCTCTGCCGTCACGCACTGACATGGACGTGAGTTTGTCTGCCCTGCAGAGCTTTGATGTGAAGGAATGGGACCGGGTGCGTCTTGGACAGGTGGACAAACTTTGCGCCCCCTACGAGAGCAGCGCGTACCTGTCATCTCTGCCCCCGGCTGCCGCTCCGCGCTTCACCCGTGTGATGTGGAGAGTTGTTCTGGTTGTGTGTGCGTGCCTACCCGCGCTGAACTTTCTTCCGTCAGACTGTCTTGCTCTGAGCTTCCAGGATAAAGTGGTCGCACTCGGCGGCTTTTCTTTGCCCAGTCCCGGAGAGATTGTGCGCTGGCTCGGATTCTGCTGGAAAGAAGCGGCCGCGATCTGCACACTACTAACCGAGCTGTGTCGGAACTGTATCTTGGACCTGATAAACACAACATCAGATTTCATCAGCTGATTTTGTAACTCCATTTATTAGGTACTTAAAAAAGTACTATAATGTGCCAACCTTGTCGAATTTTGTATTGGGAAATTTAGTGTTTGCCTGTTTTTAAATTTGTAACAATCCGTGGGCTATTAAATAGCACTTTCCTGTTGCCATTAATTACAAAAAGAAAAAAAGTGAATGCATAGTCTTTAATAAGTGAAGAACTTTCCCATAACTTAATAAAATGCATTGTTACAAAATAATCTCCGCAATTTTCCTCAAATACAAACGTTTTAAATTATTATATTTTTGCTCATTGCAGTTTAGAAAATACGACTGTTAACTAAAACACAATGAAATTAACACGAACACTGGTTCCTGTTGTGCGTTAATATCTTTTATCTACCTCTGAGCGAGTTATCCGGATACTCAAGGTTAAACGTTACGTAACCCAATGTCAGACTCACAACAGGACAGGAAATTCGGCCCTTGAGAGAGTCACTTCTGAGTCCTCAATTAATTTATTACTAACAACAAACTTGCATTCTGCTGTTTGTTTCGTTGTACATTACAATTATATTAATGTTGCGTACCCAAACTTGTGTCGGCACAAATCATTTCAAAACTCTTAATATTGTCAAATGCTTCCAGAACATCACCAACTGAATTGAGAACATTTTTATTCAATATTCTTAATTAATAGACCTAAAAATGTTTAGTACCCGAGATCTACCCAAAGCCGTGACTGTTTAAAGAAACTAAAAAAGCAGAAGGGATCCCCTTTTTTGCTCACTGTTTAAACAGGAATCCTGAGAGATTCTCGGACTCTGTTCTGCTATGACGTCACCGCCGGAGCCCTGCGCGCGTCATCGAACATATATTTAGCCGACTGTTGCCAGGCGAATTGAGGATGAAAAGTGAAATTACCTACGTTACCCTAGTTTACCATAGAAAACCTTACGTAACTTAAATTTAATAACAGCAAATTTATTAATAGGCCAAATATGTTTATTTCAGAAGCCTGCAGAATGCATTGCCGACAAATAGGAAGCTCACTCTGAAATGGCGCCATGTTATGTAATTTCAGTTCTTTGATTTTCATTATATTTAAATAAATGTAACATTGCATCTTTATATTAATGATACCACCTTGACCATCACGTATTTGCTTTGCACCTTTAACGTATTACAACACTAACAATGATCCCATGTGCATTATTTTTTTTTCTTTAACCGTATATTGCCTTTGTTTTTAAATGTTGACCAAGTGTTGTCAATAATTGCTTTTGTCAATAATCGTCTTTTGAAGAATTTGTGCATGTTTTCCCTTTTTCAAAACTGTCATAAGGACTGTACGACTATGAATAAATTTTACATCATAAATGTAAATGCATTTAGTTTTAGTATTATGCTTCATTATTATCCAATGCAGTGTCAAATGAAATATCTCGCATATGTCGACAAAGACATAGGCTACTTGAAGCCGCAGAAAGATTTTAGTGTTTACAAAGTAACAAAACGGTGCATTTCAAATTTTGTCATACTGGTCAGACAGTGAAACAAAAACTAAATATATATCCGGCTCCGTTTAAACAGAACTGAACACACCAGATCGAGTTAATGTAGTAACAGTTTAAATTTCAACTATGGCTTTTAGTTGAAATTTAAATAATTTAATAACAAGATAACTTGACCCGCGTCACACGGCGGAACATAAAAATCAAGAAGACTTGCTTGTGAAATTACACCAAATTGAAGATCGACATTTAAATTACAGCTGCAGATGATTTAAAAAAATCCAACTTTTCAAAACTGTGTAGCTGTCAAAGCAGTATAACAATAATAACAACAATAATAAAAGCAGCGTGTTTATTCAAAATTCACGTAACCCAAATATAGCTGCATTTTATAAGGCACTATGTATTGGTCGGGAATGGAGAATTAGCTCTCACGACGTGGTCTAGAGAATAACAAAAAAATAATAATAAAAATATATTTATATATAGAACGTGACGATCAGCATATACATGCACGGAAAAGATTGTGGGTTGTAAAATATAAAGGTTATTTATTTATACCAATCTAAGTTATCCCGACATGAACACACACACACACAGAGAGAAAAAATATTTTCCCTTTCTCTTCGTATTATCAAAAAAATGTTGACCAATTGCAATCATGGCAGCCAGATTTAAAATGAATTTAAAGCTAAAAATAATAAATATTTTTTTCCCGACCAAATAATAGACTCGAATATTGTTTTAAGATTATGCCGAGAACATTTCGTAAACGTTTTCTCATAGCATAAAAATAAGGGGAAATCCTGATTCGGATCGTATATATATATATATATTTTTTAATCCCGTCACTTATGATTATGTAAAAAATGCCCCAAAACAAATAAATTTTAAAAATATGCAGTCAATATTCTTAATTATAAAAAGCTACCAAATAATTTATCTTAAAATATCTTTTCCATTAAATTATTAAAATGTGCACGTTATGTCACATAGCCAAATAGATTAAAATCAGTTCCATGAAGATTTTTTCCCTCCATCACAGCTTCGCTGACCACCTCTAGTTCATGTCTAAAGTATCATATGACGAAAGTGAAGCGTCAGAAGATTAAACCGACATGTGTCCTGTTACGAGTTAAAGGCAACAACGGTTTAAGTGCTGGCCAACTAAACAAAAATATAAAACGTAATTTCTTTATTGTCAAGGACACATGATGTGATAAAAATCACAAACACACCATTAAAAACCTAAAAGAAAAGTGAAACAGTTATCCTACGTATTATTGCGATAAGGGCTTTTTATAAAACTAAATAAATATTTTAATACATTTGTAAAACTATAAAAAGTCATGCTAAATACTTTGACCTGGGTAAACTAAAATAATCATGAAATAAAATAATTATAATTTCTCTAAATACGATAATAAGGCAAGAAAAAGTCATTCGTGGTTACATGTGCGCCATGATGATTTAGTCCGCTCGGGTCTTTCATAAAATGGCGGAAATCATTTCTTTTTATTTTGAGTTTTGCATTGCGTAACTTAATTTCATAACTTATTACAATATTTAATAAAACAGAGGATTATTAGAGCTACTTTATAAACACGGTAACGCAATGTTGCATAAAGAAACATTTTGTACCGTTAATACGCAATGACATGTTTTTTACGACTGCCGGGCAAAGTGAGAAATAATCTTTTTCACATCAGAATTCGCTGGGTGCGTTTGGCATAATGGTATAGGACACGCATGCGCCGATTGAGTACGTCTGCAACACGAAACCGGAGACATTTATCTCTAAAATAAATGACATTCATTGTAATCTCAGGAGTATAATCTACAATCAAAAAAACTTGACCACCGGTTAATTATTATCGGGGGAAAAGTCAGTTTTATGAGCTCGGTGAAGTAGCTACTCACCATAAAAAGAATATATAAGTAAACATAAGTCGATAGGGGCTCATCAACAAGAAAAATAAAACATTTCTTTCAAACATATAAAGCAGAAAAGACAAAGACAAGATTTTACGTGACAAGTTGCTTTACCTGCAGAAACTTAAAACAATGTTAAAAAAGCATGCCAACTAGGTTAAACCGAGCAAAATAAGACAGGTCAGTTGTTTTGTTAACTCATTTCAGTTTTTTTTTTATTTGCATTAACAAAAACAAGCAACAGCACGTGTAGGAAAACCATTGAGCATATATATTTCAGCTGGAACATCTCAAGAAAAAAAAACAAAAAACACACACAACATGCTTAAGAATAAGAAAAAAAAATCACTTCCCAAACAAAGCTACTCCAACTCTCATTACCTTTGACCACTGAGTTTGTTGTCCTCCTGACTTCCCTATGTTGGATTGAGGAGTCCATTTCAGTAGCAGTGAGTCAAGTCTCTACCTGCACCGACTAGGCCCTGGTAGCGGTGATAAATATATAAAAAAGTATGACGTGCATGTGCTGCTTGGTGACTTCTTGCTCCAGCAGCACGAGCAATATTGGAGGCATTGGCCAAGGAGTAACTCCAATATTTACATGCTGCTAAAGCAAGACAACACACGCACACACACAACCTCTCTCTCTTGTCGTTCTCTCAACTGCGTAGGTCCCAGGAATTGATGCTGCAGCACATCACGGCCTGCATCTCTGTATCACCACAAACCATTCTGTGCTGCTACACCATCACCTAGAGAGCCTCGGCTACATGACCGAGCACCGGCAGAACCACAGAGCCAGTGACTCCATCCTCTCCTCCTTTCTCTCTCTCTCTCTCTCTCTTTCTCTCAGCAGGGCTTCAGGCATTCCAGGACTCTATCTGAAACACAGAGAGGAGGACGCTTGAGTGAGAACATGCACACAGCAGCTGGAAGTGATGCTGTCAGTTTACAGAAAAATACATTTATTGGCTTCTGCTGACATTTCCTGCAATAATGTCTATACAAA
>CAIGQZ010032409.1:26380355-26393035 GCA_903798205.1 Danio tinwini | reverse complement strand
TATATTAGGGCTGCACGATATTGGAAAAAATTAGCACTGTGATATTTAGATTTTCTGCGATTTATATTGCGATATTTCACAAAATAACAGCTAATAATTTTAGATTAATTGGGATGATTTTGAAGGGGAGTGCATCTGCATTAACTATAATAAACAAATTACTAGCAGAGACACAAATGAATGAGTTGAACAGTATACAGGTACAGAAGCTGTAAGTTCTTCACTGTGTAAATAATTAAACAATTAATCTTCGTTAAAGCTACAAACAATAATAATTTCTTGTGCTCAAATGCTTTAAACACGCTTAAAATGTTTACACAGGCCTTAAAAACACAAGCAATTGATAAACGTTCACTTTATTATGGTTAAACTGAAATTACTCCAAAAATTATCATGTGTTCCGAGCTGTTGTACCTGATTAACTATAATCCTGACTCCACATTGCTCGTCCTGTGAAGTGATTGGTGTAATCACACATTGCAATATCAATGCTAAAATGATATATTGTACAGCCCTAATTTATATACATATATTTATACAAGTTATGTATACAGCAGTGTGTAAGACCATATGTTAGATTTTTCAGCAAAGTATGGTTTTTTATATCTGTGACCCTGGATCCCAAAATGATGCATGGGTCTATTTTGCCAATAGGTAAAAATACATTATACATTGAATGGGTCAAAATTGCACATGTTTTAAATGCCAAATTTTTTTCTAATGTAAATTTATCAAATCTTATTTTTTATTAATAATGTGCATTGCTAAACTATTTATTTAGACCACTTTAACATTTGACTTTCTTAATATTTAGATTTCTTTGAACCCTCATATTTCAGATTTTCAAATAGTTGCACCTCAGACAAATATTGACCCATCCTAACAAACCATAAACCATGAAAAAATTATTTATTCAGCTTTCATCTGACATTGAAATCTCAATTTCAATAAACTGATACTTATGACTTGTTTTGTGGTCCAGAGTAACATTTTTGCATGCTGTTGTTCATTTGGAAAAGTACTTTTTATGCATGCTTACAAAAATGATAGTGTGTAAATGAGATACTTCATTATGAGATCTGATATTAATTCTTTTAGCCAGCAAAAAGGTATTTGCTGATACCTCCAAAAGGACACAAATTGATTAGTCTGAAGAGAATATCAATTATTACAGTAACATTACAGTATTATATGCTTAATTCACATTGCAGATACATTTTATTATGCAACCATAATGAATACCATGAACATTTAACTGAGCTCTTTGAAAACTGCACATCCAGTATCCAAATAAACAGCAACAAATAAAAATGCACTTCAGTAATTTTTTAAATACAGAAAATAAAGCATGGTATAAATGTCATTGTTTAACACGTTGCATCAATACACCACATTGTCACTTGTTGATTGATGCATTATTCCATATTGATGAATTATTACACCCTATTGGATACATGAAGTTAAATGTTAACTTTTTACACATTAACGCACACTGAATTATGGCACTTTACAAGATAATACATCTGTTATGAGATGATTATGGGTATTTAAAACATTCATGATTCCCAGTGGGTTCTGTGCTGCTGTTGTAGAAGCATATTTACATTTGGCGCGTGACACATGACTGATACAATAAAATAATACTAATGATACAATAAGAAATATTTACATTATTATAATTTTTTTTACATTGCTTTTAGCTGTACATGATTTTTTTCTATTCTGATTTTTTTTTACAGGCCCAAAATGTATGGACATCACCGCAAACACAGTTCTCAACTTTCCTGCACTCCACTAAAAAACAGTCCTCAAAAAATAATGGTATTAAAAGGAAAGTTACTAGCAATATTGACTTTACACCAGACTGAAATAATCCTTCAATAAGGTGATTCAGCACTGACAACATCCTGCCTCGTACTCATCTACAACACCAGGAACCAAATCAGCAGTCAGCTTCCCAAAGTACCTTCCCACGACAGAAGACATCTCTTATCCATGCTCTGCTTTCTTAAATCACTGTGTGCCTTATGTACAGCTATGATAAACTCTAGTAAACTTTAAACATTTGCTTTAAGTTTAAAGAGCTGACGGGAGACATCTGAATTGAAAATAAAAAGTACTCATAGTAAATACACATTAACCACCAATTATTATTATTTGTAATAAATAATTCTTACAAATAATTCTGTAATAAAATTCTATTTTCTTTACAAATACGAGAATTACAGTGCTAATTATAATCCAAGTAAATTTTCATGCTTGCTATTCAAAATGTATTATAAAGAAGATGAATTTTAAGGAACAATATTTTGAAACAAAACCATCTGTAGCTTTAAGTTGAAAAACTACTTGCATAATAGGTTTATAGCATCTATTTATCAAGATAATTGAGGTATAGCATTGATACCAAGGTTACAACCTAACTAACATAACTATGGAATTTGGGTCAATGATGCAACATCGATTTTCAGCCAAGGAAATAGCCATTCTGATTATGCCACATTAGTTATATACTATGTAACTCGCTCTAAAAAGCCAGTTAATATTTTTCAACCAAGAAATCAATGTGACTTCAGAGATTGACAGAAAGACAACCAGACTTGTTCTCACACACTATAGACAAGGCTAAAGTAAATGCCTATGGCCTGAACCTGATATCAAACTTTAAATTACTTCTAAACCAGGGTTGCCATTTGTTTTCCTCCCACATTTACTCGCCTCTGATGTGTGTGCTAGTTCAAGAATTACAAATAAAACCACTACAGAAATTACTATCAATTTACACTTTCACAGAAGCAATCGCCAACCTAAACCGCTTGAGAAGAGTGAATTCAATACTATGAAAGTAATCTTTTTTTTTTCTTTTTCTTTTAATTTGTATAGACTTTGTGTGTGTAAACAGCCAGTATCTCAATCTAAAGTGGACATCTCATCGCTTGAAGGGGATTTTAAAGCCTTAATACCATGATGGCTTGCCAGATGTCAAATACTGAAAGTGTCATTTACTGGATACATATAGCACCTGAACTGCTTATCCACCATCTAAAAGGCGCTTTAGCTCCTCTTTTAAAATGATTAACACATTTTTTTTTATCAAAATGTATAGAGATGTTATTACCTTGAATTGCTTTCTAGTTTCTGACATCCAAACCAAGCCATTCCTGGAAACACAAAGCAGTAAGTCATCAAAATACACATCACACTTATAGCTGCAGGTTCAATAACTTAATCTTATTTAATAGAGCACCTAAACTTAAAAACAGATACAGTATAAAAACAAATCATTAAAAATTACACATGATACACCTTTAGTTAGTGTGTGTGTGTTTATTAGAGAAAGTAAATGTGTCTTTTAACATCACTGCAGTGTGTGGTATAAAATATTGTAATTAATGTGTTTGAGTCAGTTACATCGCAAATGCACCCATAAAAATGCATTCCTGTTAAAGCTACAATGATCAGAATTATTAAACATGAACACGAATTATGAGACAGAAGTCTACATCCGATACTTCATGCAAGCTTCTCTCAAATGCTCTGAGACTTTTTATATACATAAAAATCAAATGATCCATGCAGAGATGCACATGTAGCACAAAAACAGACTCATCGAGAATTTTTTTTTTGCCCCTCCTTTGACCAACTCCCCACGTCTCTTTTTTCCCGTCTGTCTCTCTCTCTCTCACACACACACACACACACACACACACACAGCAAACCCTATGCTAAGATATTATAAATGAGCAACTTCAAAAGAAGCAGATGAATTTTTATCATGAAGGCAAAAATTATATTCACAGTTAAGTTATCAAGAAACTATCAGAGCTGAAAATGAGACATGAAAAACAAACCAGTATGACTGAGTAATGAAGCAGCTTAAAAGAAATAGCCTGTTTAGACAATTTAAACCACATAAATTAAAATATAAATTTTATTTTTTTAATTTGTTAAAAAAAATTTTATTGTTTCTATATAAAGGACATTAACATTTTTTTCAACTCTATGGTGTTTGCAATTGGCCAAGCCTCCATTTTGGTGTTTAATCTTGTGCACTAGCAACATCGTAATCCCACAAGATAAGTGCACATTATGCGCACCATATAACATTATAATTTTGAATTGTGCTGTAATTATATAATTTGATTATACATAAAGCAGCACATAGCTCTTTGATAACCTAGAAAGTGGTCATGTGCATGTGTGTGTGTGTGTATGAGAGAGAGAGAGAGAGAGAGAGTAAGTGAGGGCCGTCAGAGCTCCTAAACGAGTGTGTGTGAGTGAGAGGGGGTGTGAATGAATGTGTAACATTTAACCTTTCTCTGCTTGTATTTTACTGAGCTCACATGACCTCAGGGTCAAAGGGTATCACCTTGCACTCCTCTATCAACCTCAGCATGTGACACACTCGCACCCGACAGGCTCGGCCTAATGCAGGAAACCCTCCCATGTAATTATTCAGCCAGTTCAGTGATCAAAAGAAAATTTAGCAAGGTTTGTTTTGCAAGTGAAACTTAAAAAGAACTTAAATAGGATGTAAAAACTTTGTAAAAATATAATAAATCAATAAAAGCAAATACTTTTACTTTTCAATTTTTTTTCTAAAAAGTGAAAATTAAAAACATTATACTCTTATTTAAATCTTCAAAGGTGTAGTGTAGCTCCACTTTTGCACTTATGATTATGATAAGTGTGTATGTGTGTTTGTCTCTGTCAAACACATTTTCTGCCATAAAAAAAAAAAAGTTGTGTAAATATTTAGTCAAACACAGAATGACAGCAGATGATCCTGCACACCTGTAAGGCAGTGCTGCACCTGAGTACAGATATACAATATACACACCTGTGCCCCGACTGAAACCTCTCACTGTTAAACACACACACACTGATCAAAGAATGCTCTGCAAAACAGCTGATGTGCAAAACAACTCACACATTCGAACCCAACTTAAAACATTAGTATTTAAAAGAGATGCTCTAAACAGCCCATCATAGCTGGTCTGAATAGGGGACACACACACGACTCTATAATCATAAAAAAAGCAATGGTTGTGTTGCACAGAATTTTTGTATGCCAGTGACAGCACAATTGATGCAGAATATTATGATTTGTCAATCCAAGTAGGACATTTGAGTTGACTTTTATCCTTATTAAATAAACATAAAAAACATAGTGTCATATCACTATTGTAAATACATTAAATTTGGCAAACTTTGAAAATCCTGGCATGGTGTATGATAAAATTAGCATGTGCATCACATAAAATTACCCAGACAATTAACTGATAAATAAGGCCCAAATTAAAAGAGTGTGTGTGTGTGTGTGTATTACAGCCTCTGGTCAGAAGTGTAAAGCTTCATTTCCTGCAAGTTCACGTTTAGCCTCTCTCACACTCGCAAGCACAAAAAGCATGAATCAGTGCTTTTTTAAACTAGGTGCTTATTTCTGTACACTCCATAATTTAACATTTTTAGCGTGGTCATTTTTGCTTTTCAAATCTCACAATAGGGCTGGCAAACTTTAAATTCAGCTCCTCCTAAAATTTGGCCCTGGACACACCAGCTCTCTCATAATGCCTTTAATGCTGCATCATTTTAAATGTTTTCATTTCGATATTAAAATCATGTCGCCTGTATCATCATATATTGTGCATTAATTAATCAGTGCTAACAATAAAACCACCATGTCTTTCCTCCAAGCCTGAAAACAAATGTGGATGATTACAAAGTTCATAAAAAACCTATGGGTGAAAATATGGTAGTTTCTTTAAATCTAAATAAAAAAATGAAAGGTGCATAACAATATCAAGTATAAATGACACTGGGCATAAAATAACCTGTAGGTTAACTTTTAACATATGTTGATGGAAATATATGACAGTATTATGGCAATATTACAAAGTGCATTCATTTTAAATGTGTGGGAATAAGTGATAAAATGTTTCATGGGGACCTGCTTTATAATAAAAAGTGGCACTGTAATATTTCTTAGTCATTTTGGTCATGTTTCTACAATAGTTATGAGTAAAACTTCTGTAAGCGGGTCATAACAAAAAAAAAAATAGTTTCAGCACAGTCTGTGAAACTCTGTGGGGCATTCGAGTGTGTGCATGACGTGTCTGTTGATTAAACTGCAATGTTGCGAACATGATAAAGAAATCGTTGTGGTTTACTTGTGGGGGTTTCCCTACGGTGCCAAGCAGGATCAACTCATGGGAAGAAAAACAGCCAGGAAAAAATAAATAAATAATAAAAATACACAACACATTTAGAGAAAAGAAACTCTCACAAATAATGTGTTGAACTGAGCTATACATAGTTGACTGAATTAACAAAATAATATATATTTTTAACTGACTAGAATGGGATTTTTGACTCTCACACAGACCACTGCATGACAATTACAGCAAGTGAATGTGCAATTGTAATATGCAATAAAATTTATTGTGGGTGCACTTCAAATGTAATTTCTCTATATTATTTAGACAGTCATTTTATATCTAATGGTAATTCTGTCATAAGGTTTTTGTCATAAGACTTACACTGGTATATGGTGTAACTTGTGTTATTTTTTTGTGAATGACCATTAAACAACATACTCCAAAATAACTCAAGCTATGTAATTTAGGCAAAAACCAGACAGCAATTAGGCCTGTGGGACACAGAAGTAAAAGGTTAATCTTATTTTTAACATTCTATATTAGGCTACTTGTACACACCAGCATACAAAGCGCCATTTTAACAAGCAAAATAAAATCTTAATAAATTCAAAACTGCTAGATTTTTTGACTATAAAATAAAACCCACACAAAACAGTGCACAAATCTAAGATTATGCAAATAACTGGATTATTTGAACTCAATTGCCCTATTTGGGCTCAAACTGACCCTGGGTCTCGGTTAGGTTAACCTTCGATGACATCACATGACATGGACAGGCCTTTACATCAATCAGCACAATTACGAGGTCAAAGCATCATGGTAATGACTTCATGACCTTTCTGCATGTGACCTCTACATTAGGCAGCACAAAAATCAACCGAAGTCATGGAAGTCCTCGCGGTGCAGAGGATTTGCTACGGAGTGGAAATTAATGCAAGCAACAAAAAAAACATCACCGAAATAACTTTAAGCACAGACAAAAAAAAACGTCGATGGTATAAAAAGTGAGGTGCACACGCTGACAAAAAAGGCCGGCAAAAAAGCACACACACACACAGCGACTGATGATTTGCTCTCGCTTTCGACATATAAAGTACATTTTCCACTAACACCTAAAGCAATTAATAAGACGAATTAACGCACTTCACTATTATACAACTAGGCCTTAAATTATCCGACAATGCAACCTGGTTATATAATTTCAACCTTATAGGCCTGCTCGTATAAAAGTATGAATACGTGTCCTTAACACTAAGTGTGATTACGAGGGTTTCAAATTGCAAAAGGAAAATGTAGCTGAGTAAAGTTGCAATAGCGTGGTACAGTAGATCAACACATTATGACGTGTTTGTTCGATCGAGAGATGATCAAACTCCTCTAACTCACTTTCGTCTCGACTTAATTTCCATCTCCAACTCTTATTCACTTTTGTGTAAGAGCTGATGCATTTTACATGTTGAAAGGTGGTGGATGTTTGTGTTTTTGTTAATATTTACAATTCATGCCCGCAGAACATTAAAAACTTAATTTGATACTTGTTAAACAAAGACACATTTTATGCAAAATGTTACTTACCTAAAACGCCTGAGCAAGTCATATTTGTTAATCCATCCAAAAAGAAAAAAGTTGGCAACTGAAAACTTTAAGAGCGCACTGTTTAAATATAGTTCGAGGAAAAAACGGAGAAAAAAAAAAGAAAAGGCAGTCTGGTCATCGTTGCTTTTTTATTTCACTAAAAGAGGAACAAAAAACTAGTAAAGAATAGGGCACTGTTGGTCGGTGTGGCATCCCGGTGTATCGCTCTCTGATAGGCTCTCGGGCTCGCCGGCCGTCTCGCTCACATCACCAATCCCGCTCAAACTTAACGTTTAAAAAATGCACAAAACCACCTCGCTCAGTCAAACGACCCACATCAAACCATTCGCTGTCGCCTGCGATAATTTTCCGAATTTTTTATTAAATTTTCCCGGCATCCGTGTATTTGCTGGATTTTTAAAAAAAATAATACAAAAACATATCGTTTCCACAGCGCGCCTCCATTCGGACGCCCCTCTCGGCTTGAGATGCTAGCCGCATTAGCCTGCTAGCTTACTTCAGTCTCCACTTCACTATTTGTTGTCATTAGACATCGTCTTTTGCGTCTGCAGCATTCATCCACCAGGAAACTACTGCCTCGATTTTGTGCTGGATTTCAGGAAAAAAAGCTCTCGTTGTTCTCTGGAAACAAAAAAGAGAAGCATTCCCTCGCTCAAATTACTGGACTACAGTACGGAGCCTCTCTAGGCAGCTGTTGTTGCTGTAGCTGCTCACTCGAAAATGGCGCCGAAAGCTCCAGTCTTCATTCAAATTGGCCGGAGCCTCCCCCTGCCCGCATTGGGCATGCCGGGACCTAGAGCACAGCGCTGGATTGGTCGAGACAAAATGCACCCTCAAACCGGCTAGCAACCAGAACCCACGCACAATATCCTTACACGGCCAGCAGAGCACGGTTTAACTGTAGCTCTGCCAGTCTGTGTTTTAAACAGCGAGGGTTAGCATTAAAATCGCGTGCACGTCATTAAAAGTTTTAGGCGAATGTACGAGGTTATGTCAGTTGCTTTATAAGCTAAATACATTTCGACACTAAACCACCGCTGATCAAAAACGAATCGTGTGCATCTAGATTCTACTGCTATAGTGAGCGTGTGTGTGGCAGGCCGTATTAACATTTATATGGATCATACTAGTACCTATGACATGCTATACTACATATCTTTTAAATTTTAGATTAAATAGTAGACTTTTCCAATAACTACCAGGGCTTTTTTAATTACTATGGCTTATTACATACTAATTCGTAATTATTAAGATAGTAGTATGGTATTCATTTATTATACACTGGTAATTACAATACCAGTACACCAAACAATTCTTGGTTATTTTAACTTTTTAAAATTTTGGTCAAATGTGGACCACTGGGTTTTGATCATACCCAACTTGCATGTGCTGCAGCCAAACACTTGAGCATTTTTTGAACGACAACTAACCAAGCCTATAGCCAGCTATGAGGCCACTTCTGTAATTTCTTTCTTTTTTTTTCTTTAACTAACATGAAGTTCTGTGTATGAAGACTTATTTAAAAACATGTCACAGTTTTTAAATAAGTCATATAGTTTTGCATTTGTGATATGCAGGAGGAGAAAACATGCTCTAGAGAGGGCACGGGTGCAGCCTCCAAGTTGTGTCATTGAATGTTTTTAATACCTAATTTGACAGTGTTAGTAGAGTGGAAAGATAACGGATGGGGTTAGCAAATTGCAAGAAAGTTTCTATTTTCAAAATGCACAATTTTACTCTTTCATCGTGGGATTGCTTTTGTTTTGATTTTAATATCTGGCAACATTGTATCATCTTAAACTAGCAGAGGCAGAAATAAAAAATGTAATAGACGAATTACTGGTTTGTAAACATTCAGGATATGTGCGCAGTAAGGTTGCAGAAAAAAACTGGAGCGCTAGCATTTACAGCAAGGGAATGACATCCGATGTGGTACAGAGTTTGTTGTTGTATTAGAGATAAGTTATATTGATTACATATTATAAATATTATTTACATATAGCTTTAAGCATATTATAACAGCTTGTCAACCAGTGATAATCATTCGACAAAATTAACGTTAAAGTGAGCGGCGTTCATCTGACAGGTCCATTTGCGATAGCACCCTCCCAATGGATATTGGATAAGATGAAATGGCCTTACTTAAGATGAACTTACCTAATATAAAATGAGAACTGCAGAATCAAGCATTTTTAATTAGGTCCTCATTCAGCTCTTATGATGTGTGGGCTACAGTAAAATTAAAAGTTTTCTATTTTTGGACTTTGGCATCCTACCGCACAACACGACATGTTTGCTATTGCAACCAGTCTTTTTTTGCAACCGTTATGTGCGGTTCAACCCGTGTGACATCATGTGTGACGTAGGTTGGTAATTCCCCTATAGTTTAAGTCTGAGGACACCACATTGCTCATTTTCACTAAGGGTAATGATTCGGTACAGTACAGTAAGCATTTTTTTCTGTTTTCATGGTCAGAAGGACCAAAATAGCAAACTGTACAATACCAGTAATACCACGTTTTTGCACCCTTTTAAAGTGGTATCTAACAAAATAGTATCGAAAGGTTAGAGCTAGACTCACTGCTGAACACTATTGGTTTACAGGGAATCTACACTTACGCATGCAAGCAACAAGCCAGGGGACGGAAACACAGGAAGCGCCAATTTTTAATTCACAGCCGAGACATGACACCAAAATAATACAATGACAGCTAACAGCATGCTCAAACAAAGCTTGTTGTATTGTGACAAACAACCACATGCCAAAAAGCAAGAACACTATCTGCTTTATAGGGCCATCCATGTGTCGCATCTAAACATTGAAAACCTTTTTCTATTTACATGTGCTTTCCACACATTTACATTTAATATAAAGAACTTGAGTGTGAGATATGATAAAGATATGATATGTGGACGACCCATACACCTTTCTTCATTGGCACTATTGTCTAAAAAAAAATCTGCCAAAGGGCAAATGGGTAAAATATGAATAGAGCTAACCAATGGATTATTTATTTTAACTTTAACCCAGTTGGGTTTGTCCTTATTTAACTCAAATATGGTGTTTATGGTTTTAGGCTACTAGTACCATCAAAGTAAAACACTATAGTTTATAGATCAAATGTTAAACCGGCTTGCCATAGAGTGTCCTAAAACGAACACGATTTCTCATGTCCAGTCGTTTCAGTAATTTTACGAAAGAAATAAAAAAGGAATTAAGATCAAGGTTTCATTTTCATGTTCTAATCTGAAGGTTCAGTGTCTCTAAGATGCATACATGAACTGATCGGAGCGTCAGTCGACGATCCCCGTGAAGACGAAGCAAACGTCCACTCTCCCAAGACTAGCCTGACAACAGAGCCTGCGCGCTTGACTACAGCAGGCTGCGAGAGCACTGCGAGCTGCGTCACTCACACCACCAGCAGCGTGAAGGTTGATTGGGAGAAGAAAAAAACAGCGCTCCATCTGTCAAATCCGCCCCTTTCTGATTACTGCCGACTGCATCATTCGGATAACGACTTTCAAAATATGGCACTGCTTTGTGAGTATTTGATCCTGTTCATTTAGTAATATCTAGTGGTTAAGTTGCTTTCTAAAACTTAGCCTTATTTTATAAGCATTAACTACAACTATGTTAGGACTGTCTACCTTTTAGTATATTTTTTTAAATAAAAAAAACATGGCTTTATTTCTTTTACTTTTTAAGCTGTAATAATTGGGTGGCACCACTGCATCATGCACATTTCTTATTTTTAAACACGCCCACATAAACAATCATGAAGTACCTACATGAGAGCACATAACACAACAAAATGTGTAAGTGCATGTTGTTTTAAATTGTTGTCAACAGTGAGAAAATGAATTGACTCATAAAACCTAAAATCAGCTGTAAAGAACAGGAATGTGTCTATATCAGGGTTGCCCAAACTTTTTGTATTTTGTATAAAGTGACAAAAAAACAAATATCATTGAGAGCTGTGGGCCGAAGGTAAATATACCAAACTCTATTTCATTACAGTTGTCGTGGGTATTTTTTAATTGATTAGAAAACGTAACTTTAAATCATAATAACTAATGCAGTATATAACATTAAAATGATAACTTATTGCAATAAAAGCATAAACAATTACATTTATAACAAAGTGGAGTTTAAGTTAGCTTTTAGCAATAAAACAAACAAACAAAAGGTTACGTTAGATTTGAAATGACAATCTCTAAACCACAATCAATATTTTTTCATCTTTTTTCAGATGCAATGGTGGGCCAAATCAAAGGTTATCTTGGGCCAACTTTGGCCCGCGGGCCCTAGTTTGGGCATATCTGGTCTATACAAAAGAAAGGTACATCAACTTTTCTGTCATTATCCTCTATTTTGCATGTTTCCAATAGCTTTTTTATGTGATTATTTCTCTATCTTTCATTTATTTCTAAACAAACTTGTGGTTACTTCTCATTTTTATTATGAGCTTTACCATTTAGCCATGTCAGCCAACAACTCCCTTATTTTAGTTCAAATTTATTTTGCCTTCGGTTCAGTTGCACTTCCAACACCACTTGAACTGCTTCAGAACCTCAGCATTTAACCTGCAGCATGTCATAACTACTACTATAAATTGTTTTTTTTTCACCATCACATAGCCTAGATGACTAATCATCCGATCAGTATCACCACCTAACATTCAAGTTCACAACTCACAAAGGCACAGTCCTTTTTTTCATTCATCCACCTCTGGACCTATTTATAAAACCACTAATACTATATTCATTAAAATCATAAACCCTACCTTTTCTCTTTCCCCACAATTGCCTTGTGACCAACTTCCCATTTATTTAGCACTACAGATCATTTACTGTGCAGAAGTGATATATTTTCCTCTATAATCATGAACACAAAGAATGTGTTTTGTAATAAAATACGTGACAGTT
>CAIGQZ010032409.1:26352804-26379955 GCA_903798205.1 Danio tinwini | reverse complement strand
ATATATATATATATATGCATTTTATCAACTGAGAAAGTAATAACAAAGCGCACTGCAGGCAAGTCCAGACAAGCGCGTAAATCCTCACGGATGTCCCGCCTCTCAGAGGCAGTCCTCCGATGATGTAACTCTTTCCAAATATAGCGTGTTGCCGAAGCAGCCGCGCCCCGCTATTGGTGCAGCGCGCTGTCAGTCATGCAACGTCACGAAGCTAGTGTTATTATTGTAAACAGGGTGCTTACTTTCCACGGGCTCTTGGGTCCCGAGCCTTGGCTGTGCGCTTCTTTGTTCACTGCACGAGAAGAACAACACGACAAAAGACTGCCAACGAAAACTCGTTGTACACGTTTTAGATGTCCTGTAATCGTTTATGAAGAAAACCAACAAAAACCGAGTAGTTCAATGCGCTTCTCAATCAAACCTGTTAGACACTTTACAACGACACGACGTATCTCAAAGACAGCCGGTAACTTGTGTATAACAATTGTTACTGAAGTTGACAAGCAGGGCGCTTTTAGTGTGAATACGGCGATTTTTAAATTTGAAACAGCGTTCTTTTATTCAAGTGACGATATAATAGAACGTTTAGAACATTAACAACATGACGTGTGGGCGCAGTTAAAACTCACAAACTTTTGACATTAGTTCGACGCCGATCGCTTTGCTGCCACTCCTGCAAATTAGCTTGTCTCATCATTGTTTCAACAAAATACATTTTAGTTCCTCTCCTTTATACTATCCCACTGGAAATTGAATGCCACACAAATCTATTTAAACAGTTAAGCTTATCACAACACAAAGAGACTGATTACTAACCACCTCAAAGTCGATATGAATGGTACTTACCAAAAGAGCTGAGGAAGAAATACAAGGATGTGTATGAAGACATCACTTGACTCTGGAGTATCTTCTAACAAACATTCTCAAACACGTTAACTGTTTAATTTCAGTTCCCATAACAGTTTAAGCTTATTTACAACCGTTTCACAAGGTATCGAGGAAGTCCTTTTGTTCCAGTATTTATGCACAGCGTCAAAGTTGCGCGTTGAGGAGGCGGAGCGGTAGCGCTTCGCGAGAGGAAGAAAAAAAAACATGCACACACCAAGCGCCAATGCTCGACCTTAGATACGCAAGACTCAAACCCTGCGACCCACACTGAATCAGATTAGGTCACGTGCTGCGAAGCTGCGACCGACTCGGCTGTCATACTTGCAAACAATTCTGATCTCGACGACACCAAACCAGTGTGCCACAGCAGGGCGCGCGACGAGACTTTACCATTAGCTGCGCTCGAGCTGCCAAGTGCCTTACTATAATCCGCTCAAGTGCACGTTCACAGATGACTCATCTTAAATATTGTTATGTCTCCTTGCAATTTGAGATGTTTGATTGAACTGATGAGAGGAAAGAAACTTCCATCATGAACACATCCGAGATTTATTCGAACTTATACCCTGCTTAAAGAAATAATAATAGTATATAATAATATCAATATAAGTAATAACTTTATACCTATAATAAAGGGAAAAGGTTTAGTTTGAAACATGCAGTGAATGTGCACCTGCTTAAGCCTACTTGAGAGTATATTTGGGTTTTACACAAAAAAAGTCTAAAGAAAGATTTGAAACAGCTGCTTTCTGCTATTGGCTGGTGTTTGGTGTGTTCAGCTGCTTTAAGATCTGTCAAATATCTGAACGTCACTTTGATTTGGATGCAAGGCACTAACGGTCAGCATGTAAGCAGAACTGCTCGAGCTCGTTTTCTGTTCTAACAATTTCATATTTAAGTCTTAAAGTTAAACATATTAAGGATTGCATGTTATTAATTTATTTATTCATTCTATTTTTCACTTGATATGGCAAAAGATAAATATGCACTTTTCATCTTTTTATATTGTTCTTCAGGGGAGAAAAAAGCCTTTTACACAATTTTGCATCGACTTCGAAAAATTTGGGTTAAGTCTACACTATTCCAGTTACTTTTAAGCTTACAAAGTGTTCGTATAATTGATTTATGCTAAATCCTGCCTATGAATATTTTAGTTCAATAGTTTTATTTTGGATGGCACGTGGCGTATAGGAAGTTAATTTGAAAGTGGGGCTATTTATAACAGGGAAAAACACACGGCCTGTTGACACAGCTGAGGTGAGGTTTTCAGCATTTTTCAGCCTTCCTCTACTCACTCTCAAACGAGCAAATACAGGAGGACGATTATCACTAGCCTACGTGGCTGTAGGTGTGGTTAGGGTTAAGTCGAATAAATAAACAGGTGTCCAGCACAATAGCAAATAATCAAATATGATTTCCTAAATTATATGATTTAAACAATTCGGCATAGTGCATTGCAATACATCTGGCGTTTAAATAAATGAGAACGTGCAGATATTTACATGATTTTTTTAAGAATATCGTAATTTTAGTTCAGGATAAAATCATTTTGACCAGTTCCAAACATAGTCAATCAATTTGAAAGCATTTGAACGACGATACGTTTGTACATAGGACATAGGCGATTTTTAAGCAATGAACTAGACTTACAGATAAAGAAAACTGAGTAACCCATGGATTCCTAGCTGTTGTAGAACAAATGAAAGTGCATAGAAACGAATTCATTCATACGAAAACCAAACGGAATCCATCGTATCCTTTATTTTTCTGTAGTAGTTTTTAAAATATGATACTTTAAATATATAGTACCAGTTTAAATCCACACGAACCCATAAAAACATCCATACCGACAGACTGCTTATTTACAGTTTTAAAGCAATTTGCCAATATTGATAATTGCAGAACACAAAATTAATTTTATTTTAGTATTGTGCAGAATGTTTTATCAAGCGTGCGATAATAATACACTTCATAATTTCAATGCACCTTCTGTCGAAACAAACCCTATTTTCATCGCGAAAGCTCATTGATTAAAATTTTTCGTTTTTTACCATCAATTAGTCAAAACGAATTTCCTGTCGCTCAAAGTCAGATCAGAAAGATTACACCCGGTTTGACTCATCAGAATGACAGACTTGCAAACTATATATCAAAACACGATATTCCCATTGTGTTCACTGAAAATAAAAGCCTATGATTAGTGGTCTTTTCATGCAGTGCATCTTATAGAATGCTTTTCAATTTCATATGGCCATCGGACAATTTCTATAATCCAAACATTCAAGCAAATAAGCGCGCATCTGATTTCAGTGAGTTCAGGGTTAGTGGACTGTTGTGCATGAGTTTTATCTGAACTTCGCTCATGTATGCAAGACCAAAACATAAAACCAGTCCTGTGTAAAATGTCACTATCTCTTTCCAGCAATGGTATGGAATCATGCTAATGTTGCAAGATGCGTTTGCCTAATTTTGCATGTGTGGGAGGAGGTAAGGCTCAGATGCAAAATAAGAATCGTTATTCCGATCTCAACCAGTTTATAAAACAAAGCAACAAGTCAAGCCCGAGCCGAAAATGTCACTGCGTGTACATGAAGTTGAGCCACGCTGTTTGTTTGTTTTTTTCCAACCAGATTTCATTCTGCATGTTTCAACACAGAATTACTCAATGATGGTGTCTGTTACATCGTGGTGGAAGAGAAAAGATAATTGGATTAGTTCAGTGTAGAGTCTGTTAGACTTATAAGTAGATATGTCAGTCAGAACAATATTTTATTGTTAATATTGGTAAGACTTTATTTTGATTGTCCCTATTGCACATTTTTTTTTACTAAAAGTTGCATTGCAAGTACATGCCAATTACTTCTTATTTGAGTATTAGTAGACTGCTTAAAGTACTCCTTAAACATACATTTTACTGACTATAAAAACTTAGCAAGTACATGTCAACTTACCCTAACCCTAAACTAAGTCTACTTATAATCCAATGAGTTGGCAAGTAGATGCAAAACGCGTTAAAAGGACCATCAAAATAAAATGATATCTTAACATTTTATTGCTAACACTTGGATATTAGTCAGAACAATAATAATTGTGTTTATTATGTGGCAGTTCATTTTTAAGTAGATAAAAAAAATCTAATTATGAGAATGTTGAAAATTATTCCATCGTGACAAAAAGCGAATTAAAATGATATTCAGAGCTTATGTTTAAATGTTATCTATATCCACTTTTCCCCTCCTTGTGATGGTTTATTTCTCCAGCTGGGATGTCCTGGAGCCCCTCCTCCACCTCCAGCATGTTCTTGCTCAGCAGACCTTGGTTGACCTGAATACCTCAGACTTATGGCAGAACAGGGGACCCTGATTCTGAATCAGCAACACTTGAATGCACACGCATAGACTGTGTCAGTGCATGTCTTGCTTAGTTATTTTAATGAGTGACAAGAGTGCTAAAAGACGCATTTTCCCACAATATGAGAGGTGAAGTGAGGGTTGAAGACAGAGGAAGTCATTAAATGTTAAGATGAGACACATTCTTTCTGACCAACAGCAGACAGATTGACAACATTATAAGATCCTGAAAATACAGAAAATGAAAACGTAATCTATGTAGGCTATTTTTTACATCAATGTCTCAACAGTTCACAAACACGTAGGCTGATATGCTCACACTAATTTATTGACCTTATGTAAACACTTTTTCTATTTCGACTATTTTTCAGTAGCATTTGGTCTACATGTAGGCTACTTTATCTTACTCTTGCCTTTTCTTGTCTATTTCCTGCGTTGTTTGATACTCGTGTACACTGTTGTACAAATAAGCCCTTTAGTGACCGAGACGAGGTGAGAAGCATTATGCATTTGAACAATATTTAGAAGTGTAATTTGATGAAGTAAGAATTAATAAGCAGCGCTATATAAGGTGAAAGTAAAAACTATTCTGTCCGAGGGCGTCTCTTAGTGCATTTCAAAGATACTGGCGCCATCTTGAGGTGACTGACAGGAACATCAATTTTCTGTAATATTTAGTTTCATATGAGTTTTTTCAGTTTTGGGTTATTTTCACATCTAATCTGTAAGTACAGTGTCTCGCTGTCTCAGATTATATGGTCTAAATATCTGTTATATTGTATTAATTCATAACTGAATTGAATGTTAAAAAACATAATTGGTCAGGGGAACAACTTTCAGACTATTTAAGTGGCAATAATATGTTATCACCTTATCAATCTGGTTTGAGATCTAATCACTCTACAACTACTACATTACTTAAGTTTACTAATGATTTGTTTGCTGCGGCTGATGATGGTAAACTCACAGGTGCTATTTTTCTTGATTTGTCCAAAGCTTTTGATTTAGTTGATCGATATTTACTTTTAGATAAGCTTCGTGCTATTGGTCTGTCTGAGAATGCAATTATGTGGTTTAATGCATATTTGCACAATAGAAAACAATGTGTAGTATTAAACAGGTTTAACTCAGATTGTTTGGTTCAAGAAAGAGGTGTTCCTCAGGGTTCAATACTACACTCTCAGAAATAAAGGTACGCGTCCCGTCACTGTGGCGGTACCTTTTTAAAAGGTACACATTTGTACTTAAAGAGTCCATACTGGTACCTCAAAAGTACATATTTTAGGTGCTTTGAGGTACCTCAAAGCACCTAAAAAATTTAAGAGGAACACTTTTGTACTTTTAAGGTACTAATATGTACCCTTGAGGAATTAATATGGACCTTTTAGGTACAAATTTGTACCTTTTGAAAAGGTACCACCCCAGTGACAGCTCGTGTACCTTTATTTCTGAGAGTGTAGGACCACTTCTTTTTTTCTATTTATGTTAATAATTTACCATTAATTCTCAATAAGTGTAGTATTCAACTTTATGCTGATGATACCTTCATATATGTGTCAGATTCTGATATTTTACAAATTCAGTTGTCCCTTCAGTATGATTTTAATCTCTTACAAAATTGGCTTTTAGATAATAAATTAGTGCTTAATAAAACTAAGTCTTATATTATGGTTTTTGATTCCAGACGTAAACTTAAATTAAAAAGTTACTCCTATTCTATATCATGTAATGACGGTACTTCTTTGGATAAGGTTGATACGATTAAATACCTTGGAGTGTGGCTTGATTCTGAACTTTCCTTTAAATCACATATTAATCATATTGTAAGTAAAGTCAACTTTGGAATTAGTAAGTTATATCGGTCTAGGCAATGTTTTTCATTTAGTGTTCGTAAGAAACTTGCTTTTCAACTTATTTTGATATTGTTTATCAGACTGCATCGAAATTAGATCTTGCTCCTCTTAATATGGCATATAATAGACTTTGCAGATTTGTTCTGGGTTGTTCTTTTTATACACATCATTGTATAATGTATGATCTGCTGCAGTGGCCATCTTTGCACACAAGACAACACATTCACTGGCTTCAATCTATATTTAAATATATTCATTTTGAGTATCCTTATTATTTACAACAATATTTTGTATTTTTTTCCGTAAGTTATCAAGTTAGACATTCTGTTCTGACTTATTTTTTTGTTCCTCGTTGTAAAAAATCTATTGGTAAAAGAGCTTTTATGTTTAAGGGTCCAATAGATTGGATTAATTTACCTGTTAACATTCGATCCATTACATCATTTAAGGTCTTTAAGCAAACTTTGTTATCCTTTTTTACTTTGGATTGTACTTGTTTTTCCTAAGAATGTTATTATTTATGTGTTGATTTGATGTACTGATTCGTATATATTTTTTGTACTATGTATATATGTAAATGTATGTATGGATACCCCCCCCCTCCTTCTTTTATTTTTTATTATTTTTTATTAATTTATTTTATTTTTTTATGTTTTTTTTTGATGTTGTGTAAATTATGTTTTGTCTTTTGGTGATAGCAATTAATTGTGGGACACCCTTGAGAATGAGATGGTACATCTCAAGGGCTTTATCCCAAAGCATAAATATCAATATCAACTAGAATGTTGACAGTCCCTTGTTTATCTGTGAGAAATTCTTTCATTTTTTCACCAACAATAAAGTGGCATTTTGGGTGTTTAAACCTCTCAATTACAAGTTTAAAGTTAATAATTAACTTAAATCTAAACCCAAGTGATGGAACAACAAGACTGTAGCCTAGTTTATCCATGTTTATCGTGAAATTAAGTCCAGGATCAAACTCTTGGTATAAATGTGAACCTCATGCCTCAAATTTGCGGCAACGTAATTATTAGATAAACTTTGATTTAATCTAGATTTTAGATTATTGCTATGCAACACAAGCTTACAACTGAAATAAAATGCTTTATAAATAAATAATAATTTACATTGCTGTGTAATTTTTAAACATTTAATCTGCCCAGAGGCACCTGTCCCCTCTGCACCACTGGCACAACCTGACAAGATCCTGGGGCAGCTTAAAGTGCTGGAACTAAAGCAGACACCTCAAGACTTGTCTCTGCGATATTTGAAATATCCTTTCTATTATTGTGTGTCTTTCCTCTCAGTGCACATGTAGGCTATGTGTGTATACTAATAAACACATTTCATAGCTATTTAAGCTATATAATAGCTGTATAATAAATGCATTATTTTAATGTTTACAGTATATCACAACAAAAGAAAACAGCTTTGCATCTTGGTTTTTATGTTTTGGCTGAAGTTTATCACAAAGCATTATTTTATTTATATTTGAAGCTAGTGGTGTTTTTACAAACTCTACATGATGGCACAATTTCCTCACACAACAAAAATATGCCTAAAAACACTATATAACGAAAATAGGTACAATTATTTGTCATATAATCAATGCATGAAGAAGTCCACATACATATTTATACATGTGGATAACAGCAGCCTAATGAACCTGTTGTTTGTTTGTTTTTACCATTTTATCATTAGTGCATGTTTGTTTTATAATAGGTCTGTCAAAGCAATACAATTAGGGTACTCACCGGTCATGTCTGGATAGCTTTTATAACTTTACTAATCTTTAAATCCATGCTATAAATGTAGAAATTTCATTTATGCAGTGAAGTCTATACAGTGTTACATTAGATTAGGTCGTTCATTTTCTGTCCACTAAACTGAATACCTTATTTTTTAATGGTTTGTTGTAACAATAACAACATTATTTAACAATAATAATTTAACATAAAAAAGAGAAGAACGGGTTGAATAAAACGGAAGAACTGGAAAATTCTAAATGTGCTTTTAGTTTAATGTCCCTCTATGTCTTTAAGGGATTCTGGAAGACCGTACCATTTGAAGAGAAGGGTGAACACGATGCACACGTTAATTCTTTTGAAGTGCTATTCTCCATTCCAATTCTTAAAAACCTAAAATCTGATTTATTCGTAATATACTTTTAAGAAATGTATAATATTGTGCAGCCCTACCTAAACAAATTGTAGAATAAAACTTAAAGTCGAGTCCATACCCCTGTTTATAGGTAACTCAAAGATTTGCCGCCATTTTTCTGAAGGCACAACATCCACTCGTCGCTTTTATACACATCTGACAACTAGTTGTTACAGTTTATCTTTTAAAACCAATTCTTTGAAATGACTTCTAAAAAGAAACGGTCTGCGCACATCAACAGCGACAGCTGGGTTGTCATTGCTCCAGGTATCATACATTTGCTAAGTTTACGCTGTGTTGCTGTTGCATGTTAAACACATGTCCCTACATGCATTGTATACTAAACTTATATATTGATGTTATATACCATCTTCAGCACACGTCTTAGTACACTGACTCATTATGAAAATGTATTTATCTTTATGCTTTACGTTTAACTGTTAGTTCAATAACATTAAATATGTTAAAATGTTTTAAAATAAGCTTCTTCTGCTCACCAAGGCTGCATTTATTGAATCAAAAATACAGTATAATTGATAAAATTGTGAAATGTTATTACACTGTATAATAACTGTTAAAAAACAGTTTATAATTTATATTAATATTTTATTCCAGTGATTTTAAAGATGTATTTTCAGCTTCATTACTCCAGTTCTCGGATCCTCCAGAAATCACTCTAATATAAATTATTATAGTGTTTATAGTGTATACATATAACGTTATTACGTTGCTATTTACGTCCTTTTAATTTTGTGGGAATTTCTCTCCTGTGCTGAGCATAAGATATTTTGAAATTGTGCTCAATCAAACAATTTCTGGTCTCCATTGTCCCCATTGTATTTTAATCATACTATGTTACTGCAGCCTTTTGTTTTGGCCACATTCTTTGTTTTGTATTCAGAATTAGTTTTTTCGATAAGTAAATGACAACAAAATTGTCATTTATTTTAAGTGAACAATCCCTTTAACCACCAATATCTACATAAAGTTTTGTTATGAATTTTATTAATCCACTTTTATTTTTCTTCTGTAACTTCCCTCTTTTTTCAGATTCAGCACTGGACACAGGCAGGTCTGTTGACAGCGATCCTTCCTTCATTAAACTAAAGAATCCTTCTACAGGTGGCCTTTTTACTCAATATTCTCATACTGGAACTGATGGTTTAGATGTGATGTGAATCAGCTACATAAATCTCAACTAACTGACAGTTCTGTCATTGTCTGAGTTCAGGGAGTTCTTCGCTGTACCTGTTTGGCTGTGGAGATTTGAGTGTTTATGAAGTAAAAGCCTTTTCTGAGGACTTCCGGTCTTGGTTTATTGGACAGACGGTGCAAAGAGGTAAGCTTACTCTGCAGGAAGCGAACTGTCCATTAATAGTATACTTCATCCAATAAAAATTCTGTGATAATTTACCCACAATTCATTTCAAATCTGTTTCAGTTTCTGCAAGGGCTGCACGATATTGGAAAAATGAAACATTGTAATATTTTTTTATTCTGCGATATATATTGCGATATGAATACAATTTCATTAGATGACTTGTATAACTATTTGGAAATAATTTATAATTTTAGATTGATTGGGATGATTCTGTAGAGGAGTGCATAAAGTATAATAAACAATCTACAAGCATAGATAAACTCAATAAAGAAAAAGAAACAAATGAAATAAACAGCCATTTTATTGTTTTCTGAAGAGTCGAACCGTATTTAGGCATAAAGTAATTGAATCAACTGTAAAATAATACTGCATAGTCTTCATTTTATAAACAATAAAAAAATTGTTGTTTGTCAAAGTTACAAAAGATAATTTTTTATTTATATATTTATTTCGAACTGAAAAATCATACATAAAACAATTCTTTAAACAAAATTTTTTTAACATGGTCGAAATGGAGCGGGATAAAGAACAAGCTTATTATTCCCCCCATTACCACGTATGTCATTCGTCTATTACTTCAACCAATTTCTTTTTTTTACTTATCTCTTCTTTTTACATGGGACATAAGAGCTTTACATGAGACATTTTATCCTTTTGGCATCTTTGAAATATTATATGTTTGATTTCATTTGTACATTTACATTTTATAACAGTTGCAAACAGCTATTAATTAAAATGTCATCATACCTTTCTCGATTTTACATTTTCAATCACTTCTATAAAGCATTATATTCCTTTAATAATATATATTTATACAACTTTTAAAATTGATTAATATTCTGACATTGTTTGAGAATCTGTTCCAGACTGTTCCATAATTTTACACCACATGCAGACATTTACAAATTTTTAAAAGTTGTCCTTGTTTTCAACCTTTTAAAATGTTGTTCTTCTTTCAGATTATATCCCCCTTGTCTTCAAAAAACTTTTGTATGCATTTCGGAAGTAATTTATTCCTAACTTTAAACATAAAATATGCTGTTTTAAATTTAATCAAATCATTAAACTTAAGTATCCTCAATTGAAAAAATATAGGATTTGTATGCTCCAAGTACCTCACATTTTCTATCAGCCTGATTACTTTTTTCTGCACTGTACATAAGGATCATAAGTTAGATTTAAATGTATTCCCCCAAATTTAACACAATAACTCGTATATGGCAGCATAAATGTGTTATATAATACATACATTGATTTATTGTCAAGGATAAATCTTGCTTTATACACTATTGCTAGTTTTTACAAATTTTGATGTTGCATTATTTATTTGCAGTTTCCAACAATTTCTTATGCCTGAATGTTTTAAAAATCCTCATACAGTCAAAGGACTCAAACCACATGTGGAGTCACGTGACCCGGCTCTGTTTACATTTCTGCGTCGAGCCCAATCCTGCGCATACCCCTCATGTGACGCCGACCTCTCAAAAAATGTAACTACGTCACAACAACGTATAGTGCATGCTCTGAGATTGGTCAGCTTGGTAGCATTGATGAGTGTGGGCCATGCGCAGAGGGCTAAAAATTTAATAAATAAATAAAAAGAATTGTTTATTAATCGTAATTGAGTTAAAATGTTCAATTAATCAAGATTTTGATTTTAGGCCAAATCGCCCAGCCCTACTTCACCATTTTTCACATATATGCTTTTGTGTTCTGCAGCAGACAGAAACATGTAAATGTTTGTAACCCAATAAGCTAAATGCTGAATAAATGTTAATTTCAGGGTGAACTATCCTAAAGTTCCATTGTGTTTGTAAATTAAGTGAACTAACAGCTTTTTGTGTCCTCAGATGGTAGACTGCTGTATGTGACTCCCATGGATCCTTTGTTTTTGCTGTTGCCATATATTAGCAGTGTTGGCACAGAGGCAAGTTAATACCTAAAATAAGTTATTTAAATACACATATATATATATATAAAAAAAAAGTAATCCTCACATTCACATGAGCTTCAGGAGTAATACCAGCACTCTTCTCACAGGGAAAGTTCCAGCCGGTGAAGCAGATGGTTATGGATGAGGATTATCCCGGATGCACAAGACTTCTGCAATGCAAACAGAGCCTGGACTCCCTTCATCATGTGGCTGATGAGAAAGGTGTGCTTTTGAACCTGTAGGCAATGTATTCACAGATTTACAGGACTTGTATTAAGCTAGTAAGACAGTGGCTGGCCGCAGTTTGCTAATTATCCATCCTAATGGTCCTAAATTGTACCATGTTGAAATATTAAAGGTAACTGGATGTTTTTTTGTGCATACCTTAAATGCTAAAACCAAAAAACAAACAGAAAAAAACATGTTTAGTGATTAATATTTTGTGATTTAATAATTTTGGTTTAATAAGTTATCCTGAGAACATACATTACTTAACCAATCACACAATAAGATTTATCTACATGAAAGACCTGTGACTGACAGATTAGTAGGCCATTTCTCCTCAGTAAAGTAGTAAATTAAAATTAATGTGGAGGATGAAACCGTGACATGTTGATTAAAAAAAGAGCAGTTTCTGCAATGACAAGAAGAATGTTAAGCAAAAGAGTGAAAGACAAAACTTTGATCTATATATTACATGCTTCTGTGCTACATGATCACCCGCCCACCCCGCCCGAAAAAGTAACAAGCAAAAAATAAAATTAAAAAAAATTTGTTTTTGGTCCCCTGTGGTGTCCACACCAATCACATGGTTGAAATCTATGAACAAAGCAGAAAAATATACAAATGCCTTGTGACGTCTTAATATATAATCCTCTTTTTCAGAGGTTGGTGGTCAAAAGTATCACAGATATAACCTGGAGAAGACCTTGGAATGGCTTAAGAAAAAGGTTTATACAAATAATTTTTAATTACATGATTTTGAAAGCCATCTTATTAATGAGCATTTAGGAATATTTGAATGAGATTTTGACTATTTATTTTCTTAGGTTCAGCGGACAGTAAATGCACTCAAAAAGAGTAACATCTCTGTAGGCGGAGGAGTAAAGTCCAGCACATTTGTCAGAGTCAAACATGAAGATGCTTCTGAAGGTAAAATTGATAAATGAATGGGAGTGGATTGTGATTTTATGCATTATTTGCTATTGTAATCATATTTTATTACTCTTTTAGAGGACTACTTGCGTTATGCACATGGCCTCATATCAGAGTACATCAGTGAAGACTTGAGCAAAGATCTCCTCAAGCATCTGGAGTATGTACACATATACGTTTTAGGGTGTGTTCACACTTACAGTTTAGTCCAGATCCAAAAAGATGCATTTAGCTCTGGTTTGTGTTCCATGAACCCATTCTTAATACCAAACTTACATTCTCAATGCTAAATCCATTTAAAATACCAAAAGAGTTATTAACAAACAAACAAAAAAGAAAAAGTATACACTCACCGGCCACTTTATTAGGTACAACTGTCCAACTGCTTGTTAACGCACATTTCTAATCAGCCAATCACGTTCGAGCTGATTGAAAGGCAACAGTAACTCAAATAAGCACTCATTACAACCGAGGTATGCAGAAGCGCATCTCCAAATGCACAACACGTCGAATCTTGAGGTGGGCTACAGCAGCAGAAGACCACACTGGGTACCACTCCTGTCAGCTAAGAACAGGAAACTGAGGCAACAATTCGCACTGGCTCACCAAAATTGGACAATGGAAGATTGGAAAAACGTTGCCTGGTCTGATGAGTCTCGATTTCTGCTGCGACATTCGGATGGTAGAGTCAGAATTTGGCGTCAACAACATGAAAGCATGGATCTATCCTGCCTTGTATCAATGGTTCAGGCTGGTGTGATGATGTTATGGTGTGGGGGATATTTTTTTGCCACACTTTGGGCCCATTAGTACCAATTGAGCATCGTGTCAAGGCCATAGCCTACTTGAGTATTGTTGCTGACCATGTCCATCTCTTTATGACCACAGTGTACCCATCTTCTAATGGCTACTTCGAGCAGGATAATGCGCCATGTCATAAAGTGCGAATCATCTCAGACTGGTTTCTTGAACATTACAATAAGTTCAATGTACCCAAATGGCCTCCACAGTCTTCTGAAATCAATCCAATAGAGTACCTTTGGGATGTGGTGAAACGGGAGATTCGCAACATGGATGTGCAGCTGACAGATCTGTAGCAACTGCGTGATGCTATCATGTCAATATGGACCAAAATCTGAGGAATATTTTCAGTACCTTGTTGACTAGTAACTACTAGTTGACTACTAACCCGGCACTAGTAAGGTGTACCTAATAAAGTGGCCGGTAAGTGTACATGTGGTAATGTTTTTTTTAACTTGTAAGGAGCTTGTAAAATGTAAAAAAAAAAAAAGTCAAAATTGTGTCAGGAATTTCTCCATTGCCACATTTTCTGTAAGTATAATATGCAACTTGTGAATTTGATGATAAAAAAAGATATGATTGAGCTTTCTGTCCTTTTTATGGTCACATTTTGTGACATCAGGTTCTGTTTATATTTTAATCAATGTTAACAGTTTTTTGGACTCTGTTTGCCTGGTTGGTGCACACCAGGTTTTGGATGGCAGTGTTTACTTTAATTAAACCTTCACTAACCTAGCAAACGCACCAGTTTTATTTGCACCAAATCTGCAAAGTATGAACACACCCTGCATACAGTGACATGCATAACATTCACATTTTTACCTTTTCACATTTATGTAGATACAATTTTTATATATTATTATTTATTATGTTACAAGGTTGCCAGAGATTTCCAGTCCTAAAGAAGCAGAGCCGCCTTCTAAGGTGAGTCTTTCTGCTTCAAATGCTAGTTTTGTTGTACTGTATGCTTGTTAGTGCCATGCTTCAGTGTTATTATGTCTGGCCTTGCTTCAATTGATTTTATGCCTTGTTATTCATATCTGCTTGTATTTGCTTTCTGATTTCTATTTCTCCTTAAACTTGACCAGCCTTAGTCTTTGTTTCAAGCAGCATCATAAATGGTCTTTCGGTGGACTTTGTGGTTTTTCTGACTGTTGTCTTGCATTCGTTAGAAACGTAAACTGTCAGATAAACCAGTAGAGGCTGGAGAAGACTACACCAAGTTCAACAGTGCTGATTTTGCACGAAAAGTGAGTTACAATCACAAACACCGTGGGGATGGAATGAATGTTACAAGAGTGGAAAGAAACTTTATTACAAAACTGTTATATTTTTCCCTCTGTGGCTGTGCCTAAAATCATTCAGCATTAATTTGTGCTTCACATTTTGTTTGTTGTAAATGCATGTCTTGCTTAGTTTTAACTTCTGTACTAGAGTTTTAATCATTTCAATATTTACATTACTGTTTACATGTTATTTTAGCCACCAAAGAAGATGACTGCAGCTCAGAAGAGTCTTGCTAAAGCAGACAAAACTGGCATGAAGAGCTTGGCATCGTTCTTTAGTCCCAAAGTCAAACAAGAGAAGAACTGAGTGAGTGTTTGTGAGTGAGTGTCAAAACATTTTTGCTAATAAAATAATAGAAAAGTTTTCTGCTGTTTCTTTTCCTTTTTTCTGCTCATCCAGCGCAGTGCATATATTTTCAAAGAAGGCTGTCTAATGCTGCAGTTTCTTGATGATTAAATTATAGCTTGTAAAATATTTTCATTTAAATTAACTGGTTTCTGTTTCAAAGCTAAAATAGTTCAAATGGTTATTATTCCTGTTACAGAAAACTGAAGACTGCGGTGTCATATGATCTTTTAGAAATAATTTAACTATGCAGACTTAGAAACTATTATTTGTTTAAAATATCATTTGTTTTAAAAAAAAAAATGTTCTAACTAGGCATGGGACGATAACTAGTTTTAAGGTTTAAAATGGTTTGGAAAAAGTCACGGTTTTAAAACCACAAAGATTTTCGGTTATACTGTTCCTAAGGTATATGTACATGTATATGTTTTATGTGTCGTAAGGAAATCTGCTTTTTGTAAACTAATGAACCTAGCAGAAGTCTGATTTATTTTATTTAGCCTCACATGTTTACTGCTCTAAAAAATTATAAATGTGAATTGTAAATTAAAAATTGTAAAATTAAATGCTGTATACAGGGTTTCTGCTGGGTCTTAAAATGTCTTAAATCTCTAAATCAAAATTATAGGCCTTAAATTTACTGAAATATTGTGTTGTAGGTCTAAATCTTTTTTTAAACAGTTAACTTAATTTTCTTTTGTTCATGTATTGCTACCCAATGTGGCCCATACAATCACCAACAATCCATCTCAATTAAACTTTAAACTTTTTATTAAAAATGTAATGTTTAACTCAATGTACTATAATGGTTTAAATATTTTTTTTTACAATAACATTTGTTTAAAAGATCTCCATGTATTTAGTGCTGAGGACACCGACCTGGACAGACTGTTGCATAGATTTTTTATTATAATTTTTAAAACATTTGTATATATTTTTTTTTTTTAAAGAATGCTTATGTTGGAAAAAGTAGAGCTTGACTGTTTTTACACAATATTTAAAATATTTAGCTAAGAAATCAATATCTAAAATATATATTTTTATTATTCATTTATTATCGTATTATTAAATGTAATAAATTATAAAACATGTTTTTGATGGGGCAAATAAAAATCTTTTCCTTCTGGGCCTTTTGAAAAATTCCTTAACATTTAGCCCTTTATGTGTCTAAAATTTCATTCATTAATAAATTTAGCTTGGTGAAACCTGCAGAAACCCTGTGTATATTGTGTTCAATGGGGAAAAATGTTTTTTTTTTTTTTTTATTAAGACATTTAAAAATAACTTATTTTAGAGCAGTAATTGCAATACTGTGAAACAGTGATATTTTTATCCAAGGTTATCATACCGTCACAAATTTATACTGGCCCATGCCTAGTTGTAACATCATAAAAATGTATACTGTAAATTGTTATATTAATCTAATGAATGTTTTTAATTCATTTCTTTTACATATTTCAAAACAGTAATGTGTGTAATATATTCTTCATTGGTTAATGTTGTGAGACAGTTTTACCTGGATATAGTAATATTTAATTTCCTTCAACCTGATTCTGTATTATTTGTTGGTAAAGACTTATTGCACCCATTTCTGTGCTTCATAATTAAATTCCATATAGGGGTAATACCCAATTCCTGCTTCCTTTTTTTCAGAAAAAGAAAGCAGCCCTTTTTAGCGCTGCATTGAAACACATGCGCCTAGTTCCTCTTTATAGGTTTTAATGATAAAAAACACAGGTAGAAATACATTACTTAAACAATAGTTTACACGATTACTGATAAAGCTGTAGAAATATCTCAAACATCATAAACCATCATAAAGATGGTTGTGCAAGCCTACCAATAAAGGCACTAGTATCAGTTTGAGGGGTCTCATGAAAAGAAATACTTATTTTATCCCCAGAGTTTTACTGTATTACATCATAGTAGAAACAAGTGTTTTGCATTTTAAAGTCTCACTAATCATAACTACTAGGCAGTTAATAGCTAACTTAGACACTGTTTACACCTGGTGTTATAAGGATAATTTAAAACTATTGTGCAAAACCTATTTGAGTTTGTTTCTTCAGTTATACGCAAAAAAATTGCTGGTAGCTGACACAATTTACCACCATAGTAATTGTTTTTCTTACTGTGAAAGTCGATGAGTCTCAGCAACCGGCATTCTTCTAAATATATTTGTGTTCAACAGAAGAAAGAAACTCATAAAGGTTTAAAAACCACATGAGGGAGAGTCAATGTAAGGTGATTTTTGGATGAACTATCCCTTTAAGATGTGTTTCCAGTAGCAGTCCGTATCATTTTGAGCTTGTCAATTCTTCCAGAGGCAGCTGAAAATGCATTTGAATGGATTGCTTTCAAAGTGTAGACGCTCATGAGGTTGAATGTTCAAACAGCCAATAAACTCCTCTCTGCCTAGACCTTATATATTACAGGACATGTTTAGGTGCACTAGCCTGGAGGGATTTAAACAGTCTGAAATTGTTTACTTGAAAGTAGGCATGGGCTGGTAAAAGATCCTGACGGTATGATAACCTTGGAAAAAAATATTACGGTTTCACAGTATTGTGATTACTGCTCTAAAATATATTTTTCTTCAATGTCTGGGTAAAAAAAACAAAACTTTTTTTCCCCTTTGAATATTTTATTTTGAGAAACATTTATTATATTTTGGAGCAGTAAATGTCAGGCTAAATAATTCAAATGAATCATTGACTTCTGCTGTCTTCATTAGTTTCTAAAACTTAGATTTGTTTACAATTTAAATTGCCATCTTTGGATATCTTTTCTGCTGGAGATACTGTTGTTTTAAAAACGAAAAAAAGTTAATAATAATAAAAAAATCTTACATATACCATAGGAATGGTATAACAGAAAATGTTGGCGGTTTTAAGACCTTGACTTTTCCAAATTGCCGTATACCTTAAAAACGCTCCATGCCCACTTGAAAGGCAAAAAATAGCATAAAGCTCTTACAATTCTGACTGCAACAATCTCATAATTATTTATGTAGTTTAACAGCTAACAACACAAAAACAAAGGTGTTGTTTTCTTCTTTCATGCTTTTATGTAAACTGTGCAAGCTTGTTTTAAGATATTACACTGAACATTCAGAAAAAAAAAGCACTGAAAGAAATCGTTGAAGTGAACAAAGAGACATCAAAACTCCAGGTGTAAACAGGAATTTGTCTCCCTCACCTATCATAAATCATCAAAACACATCTTACCTTGTGTTTAGCATCATTCATTTAGGTTTCCCATGGAGCATGGAATTTTGAAAGGTACATTAAAGACATTAAAAAGGAATTTTTATATATTTTTTGTCTAAGTCATGGGATATTAGGGATTGTTGTTTTTCGCTTCAAATGCATAGGTTCTATCTTTCTCATATATATATATATATATATATATATATATATATATATATATATATAGAGAGAGAGAGAGAGAGAGAGAGAGAGAGAGAGAAATATATATCTCTGGTTTTCCCCACAGTCCAAAGACATGCGGTACAGGTGAATTGGGTAGGCTAAATTGTCTGTAATGTACGAGTGTGAATGAGTGTGCATGGATGTTTCCCAGAGATGGGTTGCGGCTGGAAGGGCATCCGCTGCCTAAAACAAATGCTGGATAAGTTGGCGGTTCATTCCGCTGTGGCGACCCCAGATTAATAAAGGGACTAAGCCGAAAAGAAAATTAATGAATGAAATTTGACTTTGTCATGCTAAAAATTGCTAATGTTTGTGCTATGTTCACATGCCTCCTCGTTAGTTTAACTTTTTTAAATTATTATACATGACTTTTTAGGGCTCTAAACTAATTATTTCCTTGCCACAAATTTCAAATAATGTGTCGAAACAAGCTTAATATAGCTGTATACATACACTTTTTATCTAACAAAAATGTTCTTAAAAAACAACAATTAAGATTAAAAAAAATTATTCTCATTTATCTAAAACTATACACGGTACTTTGTTCAGGCTAAAGGTCCCAGATCATCAGGTAACTATAGATAAATGGAGAGTTAATCTCCTATTGAAGCAATGTTATTGTAAAGGATGATAATTAAACCATACATAAAAATATAACTAAGCAAAAGAAAACATACTGTGTGCGATAATGAAAGGATGATCACGTGCACACAGTTAACGTTAGGCCCAGTAATAATCTGTTCAAAGAATGGTAAAAGCGAAAGCGGCAACAGCTGCTGCTTACAAAAAATCTGGAGGCAGCTCTGGCAACTTAAAAATTATTTTCAACCAGCCAAAGTGGCTAGTGGGGGTGTCTATCTAACCCCCCACAGTTGAACTCTACCCCGCATTTGGTGGGTGTTAATTTCAAGCCCTGATTATTACTATACAAGCACAACAGCAGCCTTTTTTTACTTTCAATAAAAGTCATGTAAATCAAGCGTTTTCACCAGTCTAATCAGGGAATTTGATATTTGGCTTAAAGTGGGAACTCTGTTCATCTGTCTGACTATTTAAATGGTCTATCAGGTATGCGCTCATGATGACCCAAGGTTAATTCCTTCCTCACACTATACGCCAGCTTTTCTGTCAAATATCTGTCCTATCTGCAAACGAGATGAAAATATAAACGTTTGTGTGGAATCAGTGCGCAGGATGATCGCTCCACATCCAGCAGAGTGGTTATGCTCTGGTAATGGCTTTAAGCATTTGCTATCGAGAGCTACTGAAAAAGAGATTGTAATCTGCTGTGGATAATTTATGAAGCTCAGGCTGTGAGTAAGCGCTGACAGTATTCACAGAGCTCACATCCACCAGGAATTCATTGCGGCTATTACTCATTATTTCTAGCAACTCCATCTTCTTGATGACCCTGTGATTGTTTAATGTCCTCTGGGCAAAAACAGTGCTTCTTTAAGCAGCTAGTCTTTCTTCTTGATTTTGGGTTTGAAGCGCAGCGTCTGAAAGGCACTTTCTACCACTTTGGGCAGGTGGATAGGGTTTCGTTGCAGGCATCTCCTGCTGCCTGTGCTTCCCATGTCCCCTTTCCTCTGCGCTGCCTTCCCGTGACTGATATTTATATTCTTGGGCTGCGACTCCAGCATGGAGATTCGACGAGGGTCCCGAAGCACCCAGTTGGAGTGAAGATCATGCTCACTGGTACTGGTTGCCACTAAAGAAATATTCAAATGTAGATGTAGGATCAAACTGATGGATGAACAATGAACAGAACAAACAAAAGTTGACCAACATGTTTCTACTGATGTGACACATTTTGCAATCTCATGCTCTTTAGTGTATACGAGTATAGGATTTTAATGTAATAAGCTTTACTATCACCTATAAAGTCGACGTCTGCATGGCCGTTGTCCACATGTGGTTTTCTGCTGGGCTCCGGGTCACAGCTTGCGATCACTTCATCAAAGAACTGGAGCGTGTCTTCTTCATTTGGCATTGGTGGAGCAGAAGGTTCAGGCCGTGAAGTCTGAAATGTGAAAGTTCATTATATTTATTGCTAGTTTACTTGGCATAGTTCTAAATTTTTTTTATTATTTCTAGAATGAATGAAGCTTCAAAAACTATTGTAAATCCTTAGAATTAATAGTTTTTCGAAGAAAGCAGCCACAAAGATTAGGGAATGTAAAAGCTAATATTTTCTTAATCCTTCTGTACAGATTTTTTTTTCTCAAAAAAAACCTTTTCCTTAAACGAACTTTTTTACAGGATGTGAATATATGCAAAAACCAAATAAATAGATATATTACCATAATTCAATAATATATACATTATAAGGTGTCTGTTACAATGCATCCATACATACATCATAATGTACCTTATAGCAAGTGAAATTCAGTGTAACAAATTTATTTATAAACTAAATATTGTCAGGCATATTAAAAACCAATATTTTTGGATCCCAGTGCAGCTCCAAAATACTAAACTTTAATCTTGGCTATTCTTCAAAGCACAGTGATACCCATTATTAGCTTTCATTTATAATTTTAGACAAATTAAGTCTTCTTAGTATTATTTTATAGGCTTTAAATAAGAATCTGTGAATACAGGGATATGTCTCATTTTACAAAACGACGCTGAATGAAGCCTACATTTTACCCGTATTTTGACTTTCCCCACAATTGTTGTTTGAAACAAAGACTCTTGAATCTAAAATATTTTCCAAGTGTGTAGGATAAAACAATTAAATACGTAAAAAAATGGTAAAAGTCTAATTTGAAGACACAAAACTGTGTGTGACCCGTAGCGGTGGTCTCACCTGTGGTGCGCTGCCCTGCGGTGGCCGCGGCGCTGCATTCTTCTTGCGGGACGCGGTTTCTTTACGCTCCCCGTCCTTGAGGTCATTGATGCTCTTGGTATACTGACGCCTGAGCGCCACCAGCTCCTGTAAGTACTCCAGGCAGTCCTGGTTCTGGGAGTAAAGCCACACTCGGTCCTCTCGGCTCTGGTAATAGTAGAGGGCGGTGCTGGACTCCATACTCACGGCGCTTACGCTGCGCTTCAGCGTCGAGTCCCGCAACGCGCGACTGCTCTCCCCTACTACGAGCATCGACGTGCTCCGCACCAGCTTCACGGTGCACGCGCTGTGATAGTCCTCAGTAGACCTGAACCTATCCCGAGAGCGAGGCGCAGGATGGTTCGGCCGAAAAACGGCGTTGATTTTCTTAAACATCACGCTGGGTGTCTGGGTGCTGCAATTCAGTGGTTAAATAGCTGGTATGAAAACCGAAAGGATGTTGGTTCAAAGCCCAAGAGGGTGCTAGCATTGTGCTTTTCAAATCGTGCCTTGCCAGCTTGTTTTATAATAAATCTAGCCTATACCTTTTTCCTGAGACGATCGGATTGTTTTCTTTTTCCATGTCTCTCTTCACTTTCCTCCCCGTGAAAACTAACTTCATATCTTCTTTAGGAAACAGCGTCAAGATGGAGTTTTCTTGTCCATGGCGCTGAACTCATACTCGCTATTTTACATTTCACATACAGCCATGAAAGCAGTCATTGTAGGTTTGAAACGCGGCCATGGCAACTGTGCGCTTGCAACTCTACACTAACAAATTAATTATTGACCAAACTTAGACATATTAGACTACACACATGTGCTGGTCATCGCTGTTGTATAACATTAGGTTTGTATGCATAAAGATGATTTTCTTAGAACGTTTATGCTTGGACACAGTTTCTGGACGCTATTATGGTTAAACTTATGGTATATCTATAAGTAGCCTACTTGTTTTTTTTCCAGCAAAACAGAAAGACTTGGGTTATTGAGCTAGAGCATAAAAAGGGATTCAAGTTTTTAAACCCTATGTTATCCTTTACAATAAACTAACAGTTTTTAAAACCTATAGGCTACGTGCTATTGTCTTATTTTTGTTTAGAAAGCAGTTTATTCCTTAGACCCACCACCTAAAATAAAAAAAAAAGATAAATTAATAGGGAATAGAATGTTAAACTTTAGTGAGCTACAGATAGATCAAGAGGCTGTTTAAAAGAGCACATACGGGTCTGTGGAAAGCAATCAGTCTATAAAAGTATGTGTAAATCAAAAAACTCCACTAAATAATTCTGTTTGTGCAGAATAAACATATGCATAGAAAATGACAAAGCTTACAAACTAAAGCTTTAAGTAAAATTTAGCAAATAAATAAAAGTATTAGAAGTAAATTTCTTTTTAATATAATGCAACCAAGTAATTGTTTGTAAACATTATTTTAGACCCAATTATAATTTTCAATATTTATAATGAGCTTAATGTTAAAAGACTCAAAACTCCAGATTGCAACATGAACAACCACAAATAAAACCATTTTTAAAATAGAACCATAAAAGGAACTTTACTACTCATTATACAAAATATGGAAATCAATCTATAAAAAAATACAATATATAGCTCTTCATCTGCATATCTAAATGCATACTAAGCTAAACCAAACTAGGAAATGTGTTCAGTTTTTTCTTATTTCCTCTTGTTTGGTGGTTCATCACATAAAAATTTTACCCGTCAGTTTGATCATCACATAAATAATGCACATAGGTAATTTAGCATTTAGTCACCGACCTATTAGCCGATTAACCAACTCTAACAACTATGAAGTGTGTTCAATCTACATGTCTACCAGGATTCGATTACATTAGAATTTGATGCTTTAGTTTCAAAGGGGAAATGAAGATGTGCTGTTACGTAATCATTTGAACAGCTGCAAATGTCGATATTTGAGGAAATATGCTACCTTTTTTCAGTCTAATGAAACTGCAAAATATAACAGCTGCATAATGTGGCATGAGTGACTTCAAGCAAAAAGGATTGACCAATTACAACAATAAATACCTTGTACAGTACTTCAGCATAGCATTAGGGGAAACTAGGGGTTTCCAAACTTTTCAGCCTGCAACCTCCAAAATTAATGCCAGTGACTCGCAACCTCCTATATCCTCTCAGGCGGAGACCATCCACTATGTTTAGTTGTGGCATGCTTTTATTATTAATATATGTGAGTGTCGTAAACGTGTCAGAAAGTTTAACCTGGTGCCATAAAATCAATATGCTGTGTCTTTAATATAGTAATCACACAAGGGGTCGCAAAAAATTGAAAGGCTGATGGCTATTTATTTGCATGTTATTTTTTAATATAACTACTAACTACAATTTTTTCTTCTGTGGGTTATGGATAAAATATGGTAATTCTAATAGTTTAATAAAAGGCATTTGATTTTTGGAAATCACCAAGTGACCCCCTCCCCCCTCATTGTCCTGCGAGCCCCCGAGGGATCCCAACTTCGAGAACCACTGCTGTAGAATTTAGTACATCTGTTTCAGACTATTTAAAATTAAAATTCTCTCCATCAGTGAAATTAAAAAAGAAAGAAATTCAAGGTGAGCTTATTGACTCATTCATCCTATAATGAACATGATGAGGCACATAAATGTAGCTAAATATAATTGTGTTTCTGAATTGACATGGAAGACTCTAACTCAGTTTCACTTCCTCCATCAGTAAAGCATAAAAGTGAGGAATGATAGCACAAGTTTCATTGCAAGGACTTGCAACCACCTCTGATCAACATCCAGAGACACTTCTGTAGGAAAAAGGTAAACTTCAGGGTACTTTTATATGTCTGTCTGTCAATCAAGGGTAATCTAGGGGATTATAGGTAATGTGGCAAACCTGGAATTTAAAGTGAAATCTTATTTGTTTGTTTCGACAAACGAATGATTTTAGTGCTAATACATGATAAAAACTCTACAATTTGTCCTGGAATCACTTCGTTACAAATGTCCTTAAGAGAGTTCATTTCATTTAAAAAAAACAAAAAAAAAACGTCTTCTGGAATCATTAAAAGTAGGACAGTTCAGTAAAATGTGTTACTGTGAGAGGAATTGTGCAGTTCAAACACTGAGTAGGTTCTTCACCTTTGTGCAAAAAACCATGGGTTAGCCAGGTGAACGAAGTAATAAAATGAATGTTTAATAAATTTACTCTTACAGAAATATTATGAAATAGAACAGTAATTATAAATTGTGACAGTATTTAATCTACATTTTGAAATTAATGTTGCATTTTAACCAGTGAGGCCAGGATCACTAAGTGGGACTGCTTAAAATATTTAGTGAATTTATAGCAATAACTACTAAAAATCACAAACTTGAATTGTGGGAATTAAATAATTATTTACATTTAATTCAAGGTTTAAAATATTTAATTAACTGCAACTCATTTTTGTGAATGTTAATAAATGCTATATATGAATTAAAATGTTTGAACTTGAATAAGCTGAACTACTGCTTTAGTGAATAGGATAGAATAAGTCATGTATAGTGGAGTCAAATACATCGACAACCACTGATTTAGCTGACATGCAGAGACCGTGTGCTCTAAAACAGTGGCTCTTGCCCTTTCTGACTCCAGTGTCAATTAATTCAGGATTCATTCATTCAAGATCAGGGGTGCTCAAACTCAGTCCTGGAGAGCCAGTGTCCTGCATAGTTTAGCTCCAACTTTCTTCAACACACCTGCCTGGAAATTTCTAGTATACCTAAAAAGAGATTGATTAGCTGGTTCAAGTTTAATTAGGGTTGGAACTTAAATATGCAAGACACCAGCCGTCCGGGACTGGATTTGGCCACCCCTGTTCTAGATCTTTTTAAAACAGTGGTTCTCAACATTTCTGGCTCCAGTATTCATTAAAACCATTGTTTTTGACCTTTCTGACTCCACTTTATCCACTAAAAAGTGCTTCTTGACTTATTCCCCTCCACTATTGACATTTCTTTCCCTCACAAGAACTGGCACGGCCATAGTAACCTAATTGTGTCATGATTTCTGGTCGCAATCGCTTCCTTTTAGCTGTAAAAAAAAAAAGCTCATTGCACACTGATATTTTCTTATTATATTATTTTAAAATGTATTGTTATACACACTGGTTTGTAAAAGTGATTTGATTTACCAGTCCTTTCAGGATTTTGTAAATCCAAATATTTTTTTTGTGTATTTTCAAAGCAAAACAAAAGAATTGAAGGAAATAATCCCGTAAGATGCCATTTTGAGAAAAGCCATCACAAAAAAGTCATTTCAGGTCACAAATATATTTTAAAAATTGTCCCTGCCAAACCCTGGAGTGACTTATTTATTTATTCCTAATTATTCAGCCATATGCAAATTAATCAGAAGTTCTTAAACATTCACAGAAAAGCTTACTTCCCCTTTGAAAAATAAGGTGATTGCCCACTAAGTCAGTAAGTGCATATAGTGGAGTCAAAAAGACTCCAATATTGAGAACCAATATTTTATTGCGACCCAATATAACTTCAGTGTCTGTGCACTCTAGATGCTGTGTGAAGGAAAGCTCTGGAGTCTGGCTTTTGAAGCTGAAGCCGAGTGTGTAAATCCTCCTTCATGCACCACAGTCACAGAGCCTTCCTCAACTTCACCAAATAATCCCCTCTCAGCACAAATCCCCGTCCACTCAGCTCCAGAGACCCTTGCTGATATAACTCAGATGAAAACCCAGAGCTACCCTCACCCTTCCTCTATGGCAGGACATGGTGTGGATATCCCCAGGCATGCGGACACCCCAGAAACAGAGGCATTTCTGGTGCCTTCGAGCTGCCACAGCATCTGCCAGCATTACAGCGATTTACACATAGCAGGCGGTCAGGTGCTGCCGCTCAGCCCCCACGCAGGTGACATACAGGGCCACCACAGCCAGGACCCCCAGCCTGGACCCTTCCTTGTGTCTGGAGATGTTCCCTCAACCTCCCTCTTACCTCCTTTAGTCCACGAGTACAGGAGCTCGAGGCGCTGGAAGGAAGAAAGCGGCCGTGAGCGTCCCTCTCTCCTGCAGTTCAGCCGACCACTCTCCAACTCTCAGCTTAACGGCTACCTTGAGCAGAAGCTTCTGGAGCTGTACAGACAGTACCTGACTGAGGGATCGGCTGTTAGCAGACCCGTCATGGCCTCTGAGCTTCTGCAGACCAGCCTGGACCAGATGACTCTCCAGCTGAGCCGAGAGCAGAACATGGAGACAACAAGGGCCAAAGACATGCTGCTCAGCTGCCTGCTCAGAGTCACCAGCACATACCAGTCCAGTGAGATAAGCACTCCTTTACTGCAGATCTCCACTGAGACTCAATGAGCTAGACAGATAAAAGGAGAAGACGTTGTGGCATTTAATCAGTGATTCTGCAAATCATTTTGAAAATAAATATTTAAAAAATGCTATACAAAAATGAATCTAAAAATAAAAACCTTTGTGGCTAAAAATTATGGGCTGTTGATTAATCAGTGTTCCCACAGCCATTAGTTGGGCCCTAATTGATAACCTGTATACTAGGCAGGGCTGCACAATATTGGAAATCTGGAATTGCAATATTTAGTTTTTCTCCAAAAAAATAAATAAATAAATAAATAAAATAATAATAATAATAATAATAATAATATATATACTAATACTAATGCTGTATTAGTATTATAATCTGGAATCTGGAAATCTGGAATTGCAATATTTAGTTTTTC
>CAIGQZ010032409.1:26327361-26343288 GCA_903798205.1 Danio tinwini | reverse complement strand
ACATTACAATAAAGCAAAATGTACTGCTGTAAAAAGTACTAGTAGTTTCAGTTAAGTTCAGTTAAAACTACAGTATGCCAGCATTCATTAGCAAAGCGTTGTAAATACTATAATATATAATAAATGTCACTATTGTGTGGTTCAAAAACATGTCTACCATAGATTCCTTCAAAATACAAAATATTGAAGAATAAATATAGAGAGAAACATGAAACAGTTACTCTCATGGCAGCGCTAAATGTATTGATGAACTCACTGTATTCAACTCACTGTTTTCCGCATCTTCTTTGCACATTGATCAGAAGTGCGAAAATGGCCTCTGCATCTGATCACCTGTATTGAGAAACACTAAAGAATCAGTGATGCTGAGATTTTAGTCCAGAACAGCACAAACGTGAGAAACTTTACAAACCTATTCATATGGTTTTATAGTTTAAGTGTAAGAAATGCAGACACATTGTAATTTAGGTTTATTTCCAACAAATAAAATAAAACATTTAATATAAACAGGCCACTTTAGACATGCTTCAATACCTGTAGTAGGAATTAAGCATCTTCAGCTTTCTTTTCATCCTCCATTGTGTCGGAATGAAAGGAAATCTGTTCATCTCCTCAGTCTTCTCATTCATCACCTGACTCTTCTGTTTTGTTATCCTTTCTGACTCTTCAGCACATAGAAACTGGTGATGTTTCTCAAGCTCATCCTTAATTAGCATCTCTGTGTTGGTATTATTGAATATTATTTTATTTCAAATCCAGATGGTTATTCTGCTTAAAATTAAAAAATATTTACCACATTATTTTATTATCAGAATTTTCACAAACACTGATATTTACTGCTCTTGATTTTTTGTGGCAAAATGTCATCAGTTTTTTTCTTCAGGCAGAATCACAAGCCAGTCTTAAAAGGCTTTTTTCAAACATATGAGTTTCATTTTCTGTTGAACACTAAAGAAGATATTTTGAAGTAAACTGAAAACCTGCTATCATTGACTTTAATAGTAGAAAAAAACAGTGGGGGTATATGGTTACAGGTTTCCAGCTTTCCTCAAAACATCTTTTATGTTAAACAGAAGAAAGTCAAACAGGTTTCACTGCAAAAAAAAATGCCTTTAGATTTTTTGTCTTGTTCCTAGTTCAAATGTCTAAAAATTCTTATATCAAGAAACATTTTCTTGGCAAGCAAAATATAATGTCTTGTTTTCAGAAATAATATGCCAATATTAAGTCAGTTTTTCCTTATAACAAGCAAAATCATCTGCTAATGGGGTAAGCAAAATAGTCTTGTTTTTCCTTTTGACATAAGATTATTTTTGGCAGATTATTTTGCTTGTTTTAAGGAAAAACTCACTTAATATTGGCATAGTAATTTTTAAAACAAGACAATATGTTTTGCTTGTCTAGAAAATTCTTTTTGATTTGAGAATTTTTTGATATTTGGACTAGAAACAAGATGAAAAATCTAGGTAAGTAAAGCATTTTTTGCAGTGTTGGAAAAGTGAAGGGATGATGACAGAATTTTAATATACTTATATATGTCAAAATATTTCTAATTTCTCATCCTGTAAAAGTTTTGATACAGATTCAAATAATTGCTGTAAGATACTTACTGCTCATTGTTAAAAATACAACCAAATGTGATAATACATTTTCATTTTGTCATATAAAGTATAAAGACATTCCACCAGAAATGTACATTTTCACTTACAGTATAGAAAAATGTGACAGGGCCTGACTTGTCCTCCTCAAAACAATCATACAAAAAACAAGCATAAAATCCTATAATTCAGTGATAGAACGCATCCTTGATCACTGTCAGCTTCTCTTCCATCAAATGATGTCACTTCCAAGTCATATCTTTAAACGTGTATTGTTCACATTTTATGTTAAATTAAATGCAAATGTGACAAGCATGGAGACAAAATTGATGTGTATTACAAATTTGTAGTATTAATTTGAAGAATTTATTAATAATTTCATGTTTTTAATCAATTGATGTAAATGATAACAACTTAAACTAGCTATTTCTGAAGTTTTGTTTTCTACATAACATAGCTGTAGATTCATTTGGGTTGAGGACAAGGACAATGACAGGTTTGTAAATTTGTAAAGTGTTTTTAATAAAGAACAAAAATCTGAGATGCAAAATAATGACACATTCCATTACAGAACAGCTCACAGAAATCAACCATCAGTCAATTTAAGAAACTTTTGGAATGAAATACTTTTTATTATTCACTGTATTTATGATTTTATTAATTTTTATATAGCCATTTCTTATCATTACATAAAAAAACAATTCGTTTTAATAAGATTGTGTGCATACATTTGGCTTTGTGGAAATTAAATGAAATTCCACAGTTTCTGCATTTAAGCCTTTTAACTCCCAGCGCATCCTTCGCATTATTTCAGTCTATGCTCTGTACACGTGCCAGTAAATTTACCTCAAGTAGAGTTTACTGGTTGACCAGACAAATGTTCTTAATGTTTGACAACAAATTACCAAATGTCAATATTTGTTATATTAAACGACCGATTTTGCGACTATTTATTGTATTAAACTATTATTTATTATATTTTTCTCGTGAAAAAGTTTTATTGGTTATTGTCCACACATTTCTAGTTGCAGGCTACCAACGTTATTATCGTCACTTGCTGTACATCAGGAGTCTCACGTCATCCACAAGGGGTCGCTTCAATTATCTTTGTGTTTTCTCTGAAATATGACTGTATTGCTGTAGGCTAGTCTGTACAGATCACTGAAATGGTGTTCTTTTAATTGTAATTTGATTTTTGTTTTCATTTTATTTCCTTGAATCAATTTGCATCCTCTGTAGTTTGATATAATTTACTTAATTTAAAGAACTGACAACATGCATTCATTAATTTTCCTTCAACTTAGTCTCTTCTTCAGGGGTAGCCACAAACCGCCAACTATTCCAGCATACGTTTACACAGCTGCAACCCAGCACTGGGAAATGCCCATACACTCATTCGCGCACCCACACTCATACATTACAGCCAATTTAGTTTATTCAATTTACCTATAGCGCATGTCTTTGGACTGTGGGGGAAACAGAAGCACCCGGAGGAAACCCACTCAAAAAAGGAGAACATGCAAACTCCACATAAAAATGCCAACTGACCTTGCCAGGACTCAAACCAGCGACCTTCTTGCTGTGAGGCGACAGTGCTAACTACTGAGCCACATGCCACCTCAGAACTGCAACAGGAAATGAAAAGTACACAATTGCATTTGTTGTATCAGTGTTATTTTCAAAAGGTATATTATAGAAATGTGTATATTTGATCTTTAATTGACATTTAAACAAAGTTTAAAGAACAACACGAGAAGTTATTTGTTTTATTACAAAAATACCATATGCATACGAACATGTGGGCTCTTTACAAAACAAATGTCTTACATTTTATGACATGTCTTACATTAAGTGACATTGAATTATACATAAACCTCTTGTCCTTGTGGCACTAAATATAAAATACTAAAACTTAAAATAAGGAAACATTTATTTTCCCTCTTCACTGGCATTTCAATGTGTCAACATGTTTGATAGACCTTTAATAAACGCTCATTTGAAGGTCACAGGATTAAGAAGGGCCGAGTGTTTTAAAGGAGTGTGTGCTGCACATATACATTTACTCAAATGTTTTAAAAGGTTAAAACCCTTGATTGGACGGACATTGCTTATATCCTTCCACGCATGTGCAAAATCCTTTAAAGCAGTGCTACCCATTGATTTTATATCAGCAGTCCTCAAATGCACTGGCCATCTACAGTACATGTAAATTTTTTTTATCTGAAAAAGGTGAATTAATGGACACCATGCATTTTGCTTATCGAGCAACCCTACGCTGGATAAAGTCCACTCGTCTGGCTTTAATACAGTCCGACATTAAAGTACCTACTGCGTGATGTAAATGTCAACAGCAGGTTGGTCCTTTGCATCAAAGCGCTGCTTCAGCAAGTTGGTATGAAGAGCACCTCATCCGACTGGCGTTCCTCAGGATGTGTGCTACTGTAGCTCCCCTGTTATATCATGTTAATATGCAGCAGTGTAACAACAGCGACCTGCTCCTTTCAAGTATGCTGATGATACAGCTTTGGTTGCTTGCCAAGATGATGTAAATAGTCTATTTCCAGCATGTTGACAGCCGTGTCTCTTGGTTTGATAACAGCTCCCTACACATTAATATCAGCAAGATGAAGGAGCCATGATTAGAAAGTTATGCTCCAACTGGCAGAACAGGATGTGAAGCAGGTCACTGCCTTTAAATATCTCTGTACTATAATAGAGAGAACCTGTAACTTTCAGAGCAACACTGAGAACATCCACAAGAAACCAGAGGAAGATGAACATGTTGGAAAATCTCTAGAGAATGATATCTAAATCCTGGTCAAACTTTGCAATGAGGATCAATTTATTAACATCAGGAGCATTTAAGATGAATTTCTAATAAACTTACTTAAATTAACATTATTTGATATATTATGGACTTAAATAAACTTTAAAATGCTGTAAAAGTATTGTTCATTGTTAGTTTATTGTATTACTTTTCATTCAACATTTGAAGAGTTCAGATGCAAAAACCTTTACATGCCGTCTGAAATTTCCATCGAAAAATGAAACATTTTCTCAGACTTCTTTGTTCATGTTTAGATATATTTTACTTTAAAGACCAGGAAAAGGACTTATTCTTTGCCATAAAAGTGATGTTACTGAAAATACACACAGGAGCCAGATAAAAATGTTAATTTTAGAGGACAATATTAGATTGTATTTAGAGGTTTTTGCATCTAAACTCTTCATTTATTTACCCTGGTGTAGTTCTAATGCTGTGTGCACTTCTTTCTTTTTTAGACCACATTTAAAAATAATTCTGCACATAAAGCAGAGATGGACAATACAATGAGATATACAGTTGAAATCAGAATTATTAAACCCCCTTTTAATTAATTTTTCTTTTAATAATATTTCCCACATTATGTTTATCAGAGCAAGGACATTTTCACAGTATGTCTGATATATGCTGTATAGAAGTGTCTTGAAAAATATCTAGTAAAATATCATTTACTGTCATCATGGCAAAGATAAAATAAATCAGTTATTAGAAATGAGTTATTAAAACTATTATGTTTAGAAATGTTGTGAAAAAATCTTCAGGGGGGCTAATAATTCAGGGGGCTAATAATTATGACTTCAACTGTATATCGTATGGATGAAATAGATTGTTTCATTCATTCATTCATTCATTTTCTTTTCGGCTTAGTCCCTTTATTAATTTGGGGTCGCCACAGGGGAATGAACTGCCAACTTATCCAGCATATGTTTTACACAGCAGATGCCCTTCCAGCTACAACCCATCACTGGGAAACATCCATACACACTCATTCACACACATACACTATGGACTATTTTAGCTTACTCAATTCATGTATAGCGCATGTCTTTGGACTTGTGGGGGAAACCAGAGCAAACAAGGGGAGAACATGCAAACTCCATACAGAACTGCAAATTGACCCAGCCGGGGATCGAACCAGCAGCCTTCTTGCTGTGAGACAATTGTGCTACCCACTCTGCCACCATGCTGCCCTAGATTGTTTCATTTCATACTTTTTTATTTTTATTTTGTGGCGTCATAAACATTTTTTACCGTATCAAAATCTTACACGCAACCATGGGGATGCAGGCAGAAATGTGAATAACAGCAACAAGTATGTTTACATTTTGCAATTTATTTAACAGTCTTTTGTGTTAGGCCTGTAATCATTAGTTTTTGGAAAGGGTTTTATATTTCTACATTCCTAATTAAACATTTGCAAATACGTACATATTTTATAATGTTTCAAGAGTTTACACTTAGCTGATAATTGATAATAAAGCATGTTTGGCATGCTGTCCCTGGAGAGAGCCCTGAGCTCATAAGATCCTCGAGCCTAGGGCTCCCTCCCATTTGCAGGGTGTGAGGGGAGTTTGAGCTCAGGTAGATCTCAAAAACTCCCCCGCTGCTAAAAAGGAAAAGGAAGGATTGCTATGAGGATGTGCTGCTGATTAAAGCTTGTCTATGGTGCCGATTTGGTTTAGTCAATTTACTTTTGTCGCATGTCTTTGGACTGTGGGAGGAAACCTGAGAACCCGAGGGAAACCCACGCGAGCACAAGGAGAACATGAACTCCACACAAAAATGTCAACTGGCTGGGTAAAAACCTGAACCAGAGACATTCTTGCTGTGAGGCAACAATGCGAACCACTGGGTCACCATGCCGCCCTATAGAAGAAAAAGGGGGAGAAGGGGTGGAAGGGGGGATTCAAGATGAAGATGACTAAGGTAAGACACTGGTTATTTATAATAGGTTAGGAGTCATTTGATTGGTGAATTATACGTTAGCTAATGCGGGACCAGCCGTGTCAATCATAAGCATGTGATCCTCTCAAAAAGATATTTCCATGTGGTCAATATATGAAAAGTTTATTTGCAAAAACAGATAACCAAGTTTTTTTCCCTCTTCAATACTCACACGATCATGATTTCTGAAACTAAAAAGCTCAGTATTTTTGGGAACTTCCATAAATCATGTTTTTTTTTTTTGCAACTGTACTCTTTAATGTACAACATAAAGAAATGATATCTGACATTTACTAAAAAGGAGGTATCAACTCTTAATGATCTGAATTTAGAGAGAATGTACAATATCACAACGTATATCATTATCAGGATATGAGAAGACATTGTCACATACATTGTCCAAAAACTTGGTGATGCAGTGGCGCAGTAGGTAGTGCTGTCACCTCACAGCAAGAAGGTTGCTGGTTCGAGCCTCGGCTGGGTCAGTTGGCGTTTCTGTGTGGAGTTTGCATGTTTGCTCTGGTTTCCCCCACGGTCCAAAGACATGCAGTACAGGTGAATTGGGTAGGCTAAATTGTCCGTAGTTGTATGGATGTTTCCCAGACATGGGTTGCAGCTGGAAGGGGGTCCGCTGCGTAAAACATGTGCTGGATAAGTTGGCGGTTCATTCCGCTGTGGCGACCCCCGATTAATAAAGGGACTAAGCCGAAAAGAAAATGAATGAGAAAAATATTAAATACAAATTAAAAAAAAGAGGAAAAATCTAAATGAAGTTGAAATTTTGTAGGTTGTAATTTGTTTTTTCAATATTTTGCTTGAATTTAATTGTATTATCTTTCAGTTTCTAAATATGTTTGGTGACTAAAATATAATTTTATTAACTATATCTGTTTAATAAATCAGTTTTGTTTAACTGCACAAAAAATGGCTATATTCACTGAGAAATTAATAAAAATGTTAATTTTAAAAAATGGGGTGTACTCAGTTATGCTGAGCACTTTATAGCACATATCCTTGGCCTGTGGGCGACTTTTTTTTGCAACCGTGCTCTTTAATGCACAACATAAATAAACAATATCTGACAATTACTAAAAATGGAGGTATTCGTTTTTGCAAATAAACTCATATGTAAACTCTTAATGATCTGAATTTAGAGAGAATGTACAATATCACAATGTATATCGTTATCAGGATATGAGAAGACATATTGTCATACAAGACTTTTGTCATATTACTACAGTGCTCAGCATAAATAAGTACACCCCTCACAAATCAATTTTTTTAATTCACATTTTTAATAGGAAGCTATACAATATTAGATTCGTGCATATACATTAGATTAGTCAGTACTGAAGTCAAATCTGGAGCTTATCTAACAAAATAACTTACGATAATAGTCCAAAAACTAGTACACCCAAATTTATATGTAAGAGAAAAATATTAAATACAAATTTTAAAAAGAGGAAAAATCAAGAGAAGCAAAAAAATGTTAACATTTTGTTGAAATGTGTAGTTTATTTTTGCAATACTTTGCTTAAATTTAACTGTATTATCTTTCAATTTCTAAATATGTTTGGTGACTAAAATATTATTTTAATAAATATATCTGTCTAATAAATCTGTTTTGTTTTAAACGCACCAAAATCAATGCCTATATTCACTGAGAAATGGAGAAAAATATGAATTCTCAAAATGGGGTGTACTAAGTTATGCTGAGCACTGTATATTGCCATATATCATTAATCTTTCCAAAAATATCACAGAAGCAAACGCAAATGTAATGTATTAATTAAAAATCTTGAGCAGTGCTCTGTGTAAACGATGATCAATGTGGATAAAAATGTGACAAACACCAATCCAAGTCCAGATTTCTAGATGTTGTATTATAAAAGTCTTGATTTCTCACTACTCGTGTGCTTTTTGTAGGTGAACTGGAGTGAACTGCAATGCTAATGAAGACTCATTAACTCACAATCATACATGAAGACAAACGGTCAAGGTCAGGATTTTGGTTCGAATTATGTAAAACATTTTTTTTTTGCATTTTGTTTAATAAAACCCTATTGCAGACCATCAGAACATTTGTAATATGTGACTATCTTTTTATTAAAGCTTGATGCTGGTTTACATCCAACATAAACAGCATTAGAACAACACTAGGGTGAGAATGTGGATTTTCCTTTAAGAATAGTTTTCCATTGCATTTGCTTATAATCAGTGATTATGAATGAGTATGATTCATGTTAAATATTAATTTATGATGCTTATACATGCTTCAGGTCACTTTTAAAGACAAATTTTCATTTTATAACAACTCGAAAGTTTAAAATAATCATTTTTATATATCAAGAAGTCATATAGTCTGTTTAGAAATATAGAAATAAGTGCATATATTAGATCTCTCATCGTCTCTTTTATTTAAAAATGATGATTTATATTTAAATGATAGCATTTTTGCTACGCATAATTGGGATAATCATTTTTTAACTAATCTAAAACCTTGTGTTCGGTTCTCAAATATAACACTTTTTCAATCATGCACACACACACGCACGCACGCACACACAAAAGTTCACCGACCAGCTTATAGTGGTTTGTGACTTTACTGTACACAGTGAGAAACAATATAAAAAGAAAAATGATTGTGCCTCTAGAGAGATCACACATCTCTCTGTGATAGCTGTTGTTCATAATACAGTAAATATTCAAATCAGGATACACAACTAGTCTCTATGCATACTCAAGAGGTAAACATTCATACATAATTCTAATTATTTTATAAACAACTTTTTTGCAACTGAATTTCGAAAAAAAAGAGAGAAAAAATAGGAGAAAAGAAATTACAGGAATAGTTTCGGATTTTTTTTTTGTTTTTTTACAGTTAGACCTCTTTTTTTCTTCTTTTTTTACTGTCAAACCTCTTGATTCTGATTCTAGCTTTGTGTTTTTCCCCCTTAGAGTCAGTACATGCTGCCATAAGCGAAAACCCCTACGTCAGGAAACCTCTAGACAAGATAACAACAAATATATGTTGACTTTGGGCATTTATTAAATCATATGGTATGTATTCAAGCGGAGTTAATTGAGACTCTATACTAGGATGCGAGTATACAGGCCCGTGTTCCTCTGTGAAACATGCCAGCATGTATCTGAGTTACACAGCAGCTAGAGGAGAAAAAGACAAGCATGTAACCAGTGAGTTCAGATGTCACACTGAGAGCTAACAGATTAGAAATGTGAAAAAAGGTGAAAAGGTCTGTCTGCGGATCAAAAGTCCTAGACTACAAACATAACTAAAAAAAAGAAAGATACAAAACCAAAAATGCAGTTGATTATTGTTTCAGAAGTGAACATAAAATGCCTCCTTTTCTCCATAGATGAGAACAACGTAGCAAACTGTATAAAATACCCAAATTCACAAGTAAGAGAGTCTTCAGTCCCATTGTCCCAATGACCCTGTGGTATTAGAGAGAAACAGCACTCTTCTGATATAAAAATAGATTTCTCGTCATTTAAAATCCCCTTAATATTCGAGAAAGGGTGCTGCTCCTCTTGTGAAAGAAGACAGCACCGTTTTCTGATCATCTCGATCGACCCCTTTAGGCTTTCATATATTTTGCATAATTTGTAATATATATTTCCTTCTTGAAAATTTTTCGCGATTTGAAACCATAAATACATACCTTACATCGGACAACGGAAAGAGGGACAGAACAAAACGCAGTAGCTTCCGAGCAAAAACGACAGTAGCTAAAATCAAACGAGGAATATTTCAGTCCATTTCCAAAGAAGGTAGGAAACAAAAATCTCAATCGAATGTCCATGTCAACCTAACGAAAAATAAAAGAGGTAAAAGGGACAAAAACCAAAGCGTCAAGCATTTAATGAGGAAAAATAGATGGCGTGATCAAACCCAACATGGAGACAGGAAGACAGCGGTGCTACAAATATAACGCTAACATCTACACGAGACCCTGTATACCTCCATGTGGTGTGGCTTCATATGCTCAGTTCACACCCACAGATTCGGCACCACGTTGTCCCACGCCGCCCCAAAAGTAGACTCGCACCTTCAAGACCCACTTAGTGTGGACAGAACGATCATTCTGCTGACAGGAACCCACTAACCTCATTGTGTCCTGTGCTGTTCGCCAGCTTATTCAGTCTCCTGTGTGGCTCAAACTGATTTGGATCTCTACCAGATGACGCTGGAGATGCTGGTCTCTCGGGGCAGCAGCGGGAGCATGGCGTTGTTGCCATGGTGCTCGTCCAGGCTGTGCTGGCGCATGGTCTTGTTGTTGACGGGCCGCTGGCCATTCAGGAGGGTGAGGGGCAGGTTGCAGTAGGTGTGCTGGGGTGGCAGTGTGCCTCCGGCCGTAAAGGGCAGCTCGTAGTCGTAGCTGCGGTAGTGTGAGTGTTTCTGCCTGGCCAGCGAATGCGAGCGGTATGAGCTCCGCAGGGATGGGCGCAGCTCCGGGTGAGCCGGTGCCAAGGCGGCGGATGTAGCCGTGGCCATAGAGATAGCGGAGACGGTCTGCAGGTCAGCAAAGGGGCCAGGTTCACTGGTGTCCAGCGCATGGTTGGTGATGGTTTGCTGCGGACGGCGGTAGGGCATGGTGTAGCGGAGCTGCTTCCAGAAGCGAGAGCCGGGCTTGTTGCTTTGCGGGCCGTTCCAGTGCACCACACTCAAGCATTTAATGGATTGTTTTAACTCTTCCACCTCCTGGTAGTTAATGACTCCTCGCAGATCGGCACACTCAATTAAGATCACTTTAATGTCCCCTGAAACCAGAGAGTTGCGCAGACGGGACTCCAGCTCAAATATACTCCATCCGCGACGCAGCACGTAGCTCGGGGTCAGAACGATGATCAGCCGTTTACTCATGTCTACGCAGCGGGACACGTCCTCTATGTAAGCTGCGCGACAGACAAAGAAAGAAAGACAGAAGGAATGAAAGTGGAATAACCAAATAACAGATGGGCTCATGACTGAAAAAAGTGATGCAAAGTTAAAGACGAACACACACTGAAGACACAACAACCACAGTCATTCATGAACAACAATCTGCATGCACAATGTATGCGTGTTGTGTGCACCGCACATGTGTGCACGCGTGTTTTTCCACTCAATCAAAGCTGTACCTCTAAGAAGATGTGTGTCATCCTGGTAATGTTGACTGCTCATACCTGGACATAAACATTCAGCTTTCAGACACAGCATACGTACAGGGCAAAAACACCTGGCATATGACGCAAACAAACATACAGTGTCACATAAACTGGCCATTATGGATACATTTTTTTCCGCATTATTGAAGCTAACATTTAAGAATATTAAAATGCTTAGTTCACCCAAAAATGGAAATCGTCATTCACTTGCACTCACATATTTTTTGTTCAAGCTACATTTAAAACATTTCCTAGCAGAAAAAAAATCACTTAGACAGGCAAAATTGCTTTCAGAGAGACATATTTTATGTTTTATGTTGACATCCACGTTTAAGTGCTTTACCAGAGTAAAATATCAGAAAATAAGCACCTATAAAATACTACAAAACTATACATACAAATATTAATCAAAACATTATATGCTTATAGTCTTTGCACTTATATAAAATATAAACAGTGGAAAATTTGACAATTTGTTATTGTTGTAGTTTGGGGGAAACTGTAATGTTTACTTTAATCATGATTTTTTTTTTACATTTTAAATGTTTTAAAAATGAATTAGAAATTAATTACAAAATAATTCTGTGATGAATAACTTTTATTATAAAAAAATCATAAAAGCATATTTTTGTTGGAATATGATGTCATTTATAATACAGAGAAATTGCAATCTGCAAAAATCAGTATTAACAGGTCACACCAAAATATTGGACATTGGAATTGGCAAGAAAATTTCAATCGCTGTATCTCCACCCATAAGTAATTTGTTAATTTTCTCCAAACAAAATAGAAATGTATTTTTAAACACAAATGAAATTTTTTTTAAACAAATCTGAGAAATTTCTTTAATTCCATTTAAAGTCTATTGACACAAAACGAGATGAAAGTCCAAATCCATATAAATCAAGTGTATTAAACAGTCTTCTGAAAAGTCCAAAATCAAACAAAAAGTGCTCAGGGGTAGCTTAAATAATGTGTCGGTGCTCTTTGGGTAAGGGATTCATCAGAATAAACAGCAAAAATCAGTCCAAGGCACTCAAAAAATGTGGAAAAAATATATTTTTAAAGCTTAAAAAAAAAAAATGTCGACATTTTTCGAGTGCCTTGGACTAATTTTTGCTATTTCTTCGCAAGGGTTGTGTCTAAGGATGAACAAATTTAACTTGGGCTTCTATTCAAATATACACATCAGCAAACATAAACAGAAGCTCAACCATGTTCATATGTAAAAAAAAAACTCACTATTTTTTTTTTGCTAAATCTTAAAGATGTCCTGTGGCATCGGGAAACGAAAAAATAAACCTCATTGGTTCTCAAGCATCAATCAAGCATGTTTAAGCTCCTATGCCCATATATGGATGCAGTAAACATTATTCACTGATTAATGTTTATTATGTGAATAAAAGCTTAAATTAAATCTGTTCATCATGTAAAGTGATTGTGTCTCTTTAAAAGACTTAACTGGTCTTTTTTCTTAACAATGCATATGGATTCATATTTTTCAATCTCTTCATGAATGCTTTGAATCAAGTTTTGGATAAATTAATTTCTTAGGAATTTGAAATGACATCAGGATAATCAATAGCATCATTTTCATTTTGGGGTGAACTAACCTCAGTGATCTTTTATATGTATTGTTTTATACAAAATTTTAGACTTTATTAAAAGCAAGTATTGCTTTCAAAAACAACTAAACTATAAGTTTTTTTTTAACCAAGCTGATTTCTAGTCAACACACGGCATTCTGTTCATATTAATTCTGATAAGAGACTTTAATTAGATGTAATTACAAATGATTCAATTAGTTGACAGAATTAGCAAGCACAGTAAATCCAGCGCTGCTATCGTGTTTATGAGCTGAAAATGTCACACTTCATTATGAACAATCGAGAAGTTTTTATTAGTTCAGTACAGTTGGTGTTGGTTGTCAATTCTGCATCTACACAACTTTCTTTTGTGATAGTTGTAGGTTTCTACAGCTAAATCTTAATTTCTCTGATTATTTCTGAAACTTCCGTAAATATCTGGCTTGTGAAAATGTTTTATACATTTAAGACAACACTTACAAACACACTAACAGAGACATACATACATTCACATAAAACACACATTCTGCACGTACTGCTTGTAGGAATTAGATCTCGGTCAGGAATGAAGAGTTTGTATCCGTAATGTTTCTCCAGGACATCCGGGAGGATCTCCAGAGCAAAGCGCTCCTCCTCCTGTAACTCCTGACCCCACTGATCCAGCTCCACCTTACTGTAGGACAGGTATGCGTCGTACTCTTTATTATCTGAGGAGGAAAGAAAGAAAAAAGACAAAAAAGAAAGAAAGAAATTAAAGAATGTAGAACAAAAGCAACAACAAACAAACACAAATGAAGAAAAAACAAGCAAATCAATGAATAAATGAAAGAAAACAAAAAGAACAAACAAAATTAATTAAAGAAGAAGAAAAAACAAAAAAACAACAACAGCAAAAGAATAAACAAATTAACAAATAAACACATGAAGGGATTATAAAGAGAGAACAGTAAAAAATAACAAATAAAGACCAAAATAAAAAAAAAATAAAAAAAATAAATGACAACAAACAAGACAAAAGACAAAAAACAACAAAGAAAAAAATAAAAAGAATAGAATCAACAACAAACAATGACAAAATGGCAGACCAAATAACAAAACATTTACAAATGAATTAACATATAACAACAAATGGAAAATAACAAAAGAAAGATGAAAAAGAAAGAATATGTGAATTTAAGAATAAATAAGAAAACAAGAATACATAAATAAAAGAAGAAAAAATAAGTGTGCAAAATAAATAAAAAATACAAAGAAAGTAAGACAGACGGAAAGAAAGAAAAAGTAATCAGACAAGTTAATAGAGCATTTAAATATATTTACATGCTTCTGATGAAGAAGAGGGTTACACTTTTGTCATTGTTCCAATGTAACTATTATTTATATATTAACAAAATGTACTTAGAATTAATGTTAGCATTGGGGTTTATGCATATACTTATGCATAAGTACACTACCTGACAAAAGTTTTGTTGTGGATCCCAGTTGTAAGAGCAACAAATAATAACTTGACTTCTAGTTGATCATTTGGAAAAGTGGCAGAAGGTAGATTTTTCAGATAAATCATCTGTTGAACTACATCCCAATCACCACAAATACTGCAGAAGACCTATTGGAACCCACAATGGGGGCATGCGCAGAGGATGGCAACATCAACAGCCTGAGGTATTAAGACATTTGTGCTGCACATTACATTACAAACCACAGGAGAGGGCAATTTTTTTAGCAGGATAGCGCTCCTTCTCATACTTTAGCCTCCTCATCAAAGTTTCAGAAAGTAAAGAAGGTCATGGTGCTCCAGGATTGGCCAGCCCAGTCACCAGACATAAACAGTATTGAGCATGTCTGGGGTAAAATGAAGGAGGAGGCATTGAAGATGAATCCAAAGAATCTTGATGAACCCTGGGAGTCCTGCAAGAACACTTTCTTTGCCATTCCAGATGACTTTATTAATACGTTATTTGAGTCATTGCAGAGATGTATGGATGCAGATGTCCAAGCTCATGGGAGTCATACACAATATTAATTATTTTACCACTGCACCATGACTTTATATTCTATACTGCACATTATTTTTGTTAAGTGACAAGACTTTTGTCTAGGCAAAGTCAGACCTTACTGTCCTAATAAAATAATTAAAAATCAAAGCATTATCATAGTTTATTTTGGTCAAAGAAACGTAATCTAGAGGCCTTTGCCTTTCATATAAGCAACTTCTGATACTAAATGATCAACTAGAAGTCAAGTTCTTATTTGTTGTTCCTAAAACTTGCATAGATGACAAGACTTTTGTCAGCTAGTGTATTCTTAAACTATTCTTACTATACTATGTACATGTAACTTGTAACATTCAGCAACAGACATGTAATTGTTGCAGCGTTATGCTCAGTAAGTCCTGTGTGCAGCGTTTACCTCCATCTGTATCCTCTCCACCGAAGTGATGCCTGTAGCACAGCAGCAGCTCAATCCTGTAGCATTTATACACAGACAATAACAACGCCAACAGCAGGAGAATCGCACCCAGCCCGCCGGCCAGCTCCACAGTGTACATCAGCTCCACTGAGAGACAAAACGGACACAGAGAGACAATTAAGCTTGTCTAAATTTGATTAACATTAGCTTAGGATCTCTTTAGTGTGTAGAAAAATTGTGTGGTTAAGGCAATAGTGCTGCTATAGAATAGATAGACCCACAGATACACACACAGACAGACAGACAGACAGACAGACAGACAGACAGACAGACTGATAGACAGATAGACAGATAGATAGATAGATAGATAGATAGATAGATAGATAGATAGATAGAT